>VDFB02355840.1:0-199089 GCA_007258455.2 Sequoia sempervirens | reverse complement strand
ATTATCATAGGCTTTGATTGTGATGATCTGGTTACTTAAATCCACATGAGTATACCCCACCTATTTTATGAATTTCAAAGTACATAAATTGAGGGCAGAGCCATTATCTACCAAGACCCTTTTTATTTTATGGCGAGCAACCACGACTTCGATATGTAAGGGGCGATTATGATTGACATCAATGTTTGGCATATCGTTTTGGCTGAAGTGCAGTTGATGAGATAAAACCAAGTGTCCCACCAAAGCTTGGAATTGCATGGGGTCGATGTCATTTGGCACATAGGTTTCTTGCAGGGCTCTATTGAGGATTTCTTGATGTACCGGGGAAGACTTAAGCAAATACAAAATGGATATATGAGCATGGGTCTTTCTTAAGTGATTAAGGATGTTGTACTGAGAACTTACATGAGTTGATTGGGCAGGTGCAGAGGCTGCAGGGACAGTGATGCGGGCTCATCGTGTAGTAACAACACATTGACGATCTTTGGCTTTAACATGTATCATGGACACACGGGGTTCCACCTGCTCAATGTAATGAATATCTCCCTCGTAATTGAAGGGCACATTCTTGTAGCTCACATTATTTGTGTTGTTTCCTTGGGGATTACTGTTAGATGTGCTTGGGCCTTGATTATGATTCAGAAAGGCATTTTGATATATCTGTAATTGAGCATTGGATGACAAAGCTTGACTGGTGTCAACCTTGATATCTCCTCGATCAATGAGATCTTGCACATAGTTTTTCAAACCTTGACACTTGTTCAAATCCCTTGATTTTATGGAACTCACAATACTCATTTTCCTTAAACCACGTGGGCTTGGGTTTGGACTCGTCAAATGGCTTGGTGACAGGGTACGTGATGGGATAGTTGATTTGTAACAACTTATTAAAGACAACACTTAGAGGTTCTCCTAATTGAGCATACTGATGTTTGGTGTTCCCTTGATTATGCTGGTTCAACTGTTGAGGAGGGCAAGGTGTCCCCTATGGCACAGAGATGGTGTTAGGTATAGACGGTTGTTGTTTTTGGGATGCATTAGCCACTTGGACGTGTTTAGTGTTTGTCATGTCGTCATTTACCGCATTCTTGTTCTTGTTCCAGAATCGTGGTTTATCGCCAAATGACCTCTCTTTATCATGACTATGTATTTTGATGTGTCTTTTGGCAATAAGGGCACGTTCAAGGATGGGTCCCTTTTCCACTATCTCTGCGAAAGTAGTGACACAATGTAACCTAAAATTATGGGCCATGTCAGGATGAGATTTTTCCACAAAAAGAGTGACCATGTCTTTTTTTTTTTCAGAGGGGTCTTCATTCGGCTTGCTAATGCATTCCACCGTTGTAGGTAGCTAGTAAAGGTTTCCCCCTCACGTTGTTTCTCTTTGAGGAGATCTAAGGTGTCTGTATCCCTCTCCAAATTGAAAGAGTAGGATACAAATTTTTCTGATAGGTCTGCAAAAGTTTTTATGGACCCTTTTTCGAGAGTCATGAACCAATCTAGGGCGTGGCTTGCTAGGCTTCGTGGGAACAGGTGCAAGAGATAGTTGTCATTGTATATAACTTCTTGACACTGGGAGTAAAACTCCTGCAAGTGAGCCTTAGGGTCTTTGTTTCCCTTGTATTTGTCAAACTTTGGTATCTCAAAATGTTTAGGAAACAGGATTAATGAGATGGAGGGATCAAATGGATATGGGCATATGTCTTCAAATTTGAATGATTGTTTAGTAGCCCTGGCTTGGAGGTCCTTCAGAGCAGCTTTGATTTCCAACAGATCTGAGCTAGCCGGTGGTGGGTTGGGGGGATATTGAAGATAGGATGATAAAGGATCTGCTGAGAAAGCATCAGATACGGATTTGGATGGTTGTATGATGATATGCCTTGCTGGTAAGACGGGGGATTTTGTTGATACAAGGGCTGTTGTTGTGGGGTATAGTACGGATTTGTTTGATAAAAGTGTGGGGTAGGTTGTTGAGGAGCTTGGATGGGATGTTGCGCATTGGTTTGTTGGTGTTGAAGGTATTGTTGTGATTGTTGGGAGGTCACATAAAGCAGTTGTTGGTGAAATTGTTGCTGATTGTGATAGTAGTAGTGGTGGGGGGGTTGTTGTGATGTCAACTGTTGTACGGGTCGAGATGGGATGTCGTGTTGTGGTTGAGCCTGCAGACGCAAAATGGATGCGAGAAAGGGGGATATGGTTTGAGCAATAGGTCAAGATGGATTGCCTTGTGGTTGGTAGTGTGGTTGTTGTGAAGAGACCAAAGTATTATGTATAGGTTGTTGCTGATGAGATGGCTGAGGTAGCGAAGAGGTGTTTTGCAAAGGGGGTTGTTGGGTACCACCCAGAACGTTCAGCTGGGATGTGGCTTGCAGAGGTAATTGAGGTGGAACGTTGGATTGGTGAGGCTGTTGAGATGTATATGAATACAATGGTAGATTTTTGGTTCCAGGAGGTGGAAGCGATGTGGTAAAGGGGGTGCCCCTAGTGCTGACTGTAGGTTGGTTCGAAAGAGGGGGTGCTATTAACGTTAATGGCGTAGTTTGTGGAACATTTTGTGGCATACCATAGGAAAAAGGATGATTGGGATCAGGCACTTGAGGACCTCCCATAACTGAAGTTGAAGCATGTGGGGGATAGTTAACATGATAGAGAACAACATTGCCAAATTTAGGTTGATGCCAACCCTCAACTGGAGGAACATTGGGGAAGTACGAACCTTCTGGTGCATTTTTTGAACCTTGGAGTACATTAGATGGGGAATTCCCACATTTGGACAAGTCAACACCTGAGGGGGGTTTGACACCCTTCTCAATTAGGTGGGCCAAAATTTCTTCCCCATGTTTTTCAAGCAGATGGTCAGTCATTTGCACATTGGTAGGATTACTAAAATGTTCCTCAAGTGTGAGTTCTGGTTGATTAGCCATACTCTCTTCACCATGTGGTGAGTTGTTCTGATTCTCGGTGTTGGAGTGTGATGAAGTACCATTATGAGGATCTTGGGGGACGTTTTGAGCAATATTTGCACCATTGGTGGGATTTGTAGTGTTATTAAGGTTTTGAGACATGTTTGCTTGGGAATTTTGACCTTGTTGTTGTTCCATTTGTCTCTTAGCTTGTGACTTAGTTTGAACGGGCATGCAAATGTGCTATGGATGGATTATAAAGATGTTTCTGACGATTGAATTGATTGTAGTTGGATGAGATGTGATTTTGATGGGATTTGGATTTTGATCAGGTTTTGTTTTGGATATATTGGATTGGATCGGGTTTTGATGGGATCAGATTTTGATTGGCTAGATTGGATTTTGATTGGATTGAATTGGATTATTACGATCAATAGGATAGCACTGGTTGAACGGATGTGATTTTGTTGATCGAATGATTGGTTTTGATAGCTTTGGATTATTGGATGGGTATGATTGGGTGATGAAAGATGTGAGAGAGACCTTGAGTTTGATCAAAGGAAGTTACCCTTAGTGACCTAGAGCTTTGATTGATTAAGAGGATGATTACGACACCGAATCCACCTTAAGATAGGAATGGATTGATTGGGCCAAAGATGATAACTTACGACATTGAATTCACCTCAAGATGGAAGCGAATTGATTGGGGTCGAAGTTAAAGACTAATAATCAAATTCAAGTGATACGGTCAATTTGGGTAACCACTTTGTAATTCAAGGTTAAGGCAGTTTGGTTGAGTGGTGTTTGGTAATGTAAATGGTAAAATTATGACATTTGCTAGGTGAGGGTATGGAATTTTGAATGGAATATGAGGAAATTAGAATGAACGGGTGGATTGAAGATGATTGTGAAGAATGAGTGGGGATTTAGAATGGTTAAACAAAGATTTGGAATGATAAGATGGAGGTTTAAACGGATTACATGGAGGTTTTGGGAGACTTAAAGTGACGAAATGAAGGCTTGAGATGATGAGATAATGGTTAGGAATGATTACATGATGGTTTAGAGGCTAAATAGATCCAAATGGGGCAATTTCAGGTGTTCGGGAGGGAAAATCCGCCCCTCTTCAACAAAATTAGGGGCGTTGATAGCTTTCTGTAGTAAATCAGGGGTGCTTCCACCTTTCTGTAGTAAAATCAGGGGCGCTTCTACCTTTCTGTAGTAAAACAGGGGCGCTTCTGCCTTTCTGCAACAAAACAGAGGGCGCTTCCGCCTTTCTGCAGCAAAACAGAGGGCACTTCCGCCTTTCTGCAGTAAGACAGAGCTTGGTTTTGATGGCAATGGCTATGGCAAGGACTCAAAATGATAAAGTAAGGCCAATGTATCAAAGATTTCACAGGTTTTTCACAAGAAAACACTTCAAGCAAGCGCAATCCTATGATAAATGTTAAGGGTATGGCTAGGAAAGGTCTTAATCTAGGTTGCACAAAGCTTCTAGGGAGTCCTCAATAAACTCTTAGTACGTGAGGCACAACCGTGAACACCAGCCCATCACAAGCATGAGTCGGTAACCCTAGTGAGATACTGAAAGGCTCGGACCAACTCTTCACATCTATCTAGGTATCACCCTAGCTTCGACACTTCACCAATTACGACGTGACTGGATTGGGGTACAAATTTCATTCTCCCCCCTTTATATACCCTGCCGATACGCGTGGTTGGAATCATCCCTTGGGGTGATGAAATCCCCAAGCAGGTCCCACTAAAAAGAAGACACTAACTCTTTCCAACTACTCCCTAGGCTCACACAAAGTGCAAGGGGAAAGTGAAAACAAATTAATGCCCCCTTGGGTGACATAATAATAGACAAGCACAACAAGCAATAAATGTTACTTCCCCCTAATTAGATTATGTGCAAACAAAAATGATAATTTTTCAAAAATTTGATCAAATAGATGGCCCTACAAGCAAACATTAGCTATCTTATCCTTCGTTCTTGGTCAATTACGCCATAATATGTTGCAGAACGTTAGCAAAAAACACCAATATCCTTTCCAAAACAATGTTAGAGGGTTATTACTTGAAAATAGCTAAAAATGAGAGCAAAAACGAAGCTAAAATGACTATTTTACCTTCCAAACTGTGCTATTTTGGGCTGCTTCTGCTTTTCTACCGCAAAACAGGGGCGCTTCCACCTTTCTGCAGTAGGACAGAGGGCGCTTCCACCTTTCTATAACAAAAACAGGGGCGCTTCCGCCTTTCTGTAGCAAAACAGGGGCGCTTCCACCTTTCTGCAGCAAAAACAGGGGTGCTTCCGCCTTTCTGTAGCAAAATGGGTGGCGCTTTCGCCTTTCTGTAGCAAAACAGAGGGCGCTTCTGCCTTTCTACAGCAAAATAGAGAGCGCTTCTGACTTTTTGCAGCAAAATGTTAGAGGAAAAGAGCCTTTCAAAAATAAAAGGGCGTATCCGCCCCTCTGCAGGAAATTTTATCAGATTTTTGAAAAAGAAAAATTGTATGCCCTACTGCAAGAAAGTGTTAGAAAATATCTTCTAAACAAAATGACGTATACGCCTAACTGCAGCAAACTGTTAGCCAAAATCAAATTTTTCGATATAGGGCGTGACCGCCTTTTTGCAGCAAACAAGAGGGCGCTTCCACCTTTCTACGATAAAAGGGAGGGCGCTTCCGCCTTTCTGCGGTAAAAGAGAGGGCGCTTCCGCCTTTCTGCAGTAAAACAGAGGGTGCTTCCGCCTTTCTGCAACCTTTTTTTGCAAAATACTTAGCAAAAAATGACGGTTAAATGCAAGAATCCATTTGTGGGTCCCACCGGGCGTGCCAGAAATGTGTACCTTGGAATTTTACCCTATTCTAATGTGCAAAATAACTAAAAATGCAAGTGGAAAAATACTAAAAACACTTCAAAGATTAGCTTAAAGAGTGATAAAATAAGGAAAATAGATGCAATACAAACGTAAATCGATTATACCTTCCTTGTTGTTGAAGACTCCTTGGTTGGCCCTTGATTTTGATGAATTTGTATGCTCTTTAGATGGCTTTTGATGTTACTAGATGCAAGATTGATAATGCAAAATAACTAAATGGATGGCTAAATGGTAGCAAATGCTTGAGAATGCAAATTGGCAGCATAAGGTTGCTCAAAATGAAAGTGTTGAAAATGCCCTTGAGGAGGGGGTATTTATAGAAGAATTTGAATTCTCTAGAGAATTCAACGGTTGAGATTCATCTAACAAGGTCAAGATGAAGGGCTATGGTGGGTTGAGAACTCATAAGCCCTCTCATCTTGACATTTGGATGGTGAAGTGGCCAAGGGGAGATGAGGTGTAAGTGAGGTGGCCAAAAAGTACATGAGGTGGAGGAAGGACAAGTACCTTCCAAGTACCTTGGGGAGTGAGAAGATTTCCTCAAAAAGAGATTTATTGTCCCCAAGTGAGAATGAAAGGGACATTTGAGGAATTTTGGAATTCCTCAAAAATCTCCATGGGAAAATGAGAGGTGGTTGAAAATATAAATGTGAATTAAAAATTCACATTCTTAGGAGAGTCTAAAGGATAAAAGGTGAGCTCCAAAAAGGTTGGACTTGGTCACATGTGGATGATGTGACAAGTCCAAGGTTCTAGAAGCCTTGGAAGATAGAATGTGAATTAAAAATTCACATAGAATCTAGGATAAATAAATGTGAATTAAAAATTCACATGGGAAAGAGGGTCAATGCTAAAAAGAGATAAATGCAAAGGTTGAATAAAAAGGTGGTGCTAAATATGGCTAATGACCTTGGTTAAGGTTGTGCAAATATTGGATTAGAACAATTAATGGAAGATTAGAGGCAAGTGGCAAATGTAGGAAGATGTGACATTAATCTTTGATTAAGAGGATGCACATCATAATCATGAATTAATTAAATTAATTCAGATTAGAGCAAGATCATGGAGGATGTGACAAGGAGAGAGAGAATGAAGAATTTTAAATTGATTTTAAATCAAAAGGGTAAAATGAATAAATTAAATAAATTGGTGTATTTGTTTAATTTAGAGAGGAAGAAGGTGAAAGATAAAGCATATAGTTATTAAATTAAATACTTTACAGATATGAGACAAAAGGTGTAATATTAATTTAAAAAATTAATATTTAATATGATAGATGAAAATGGAGTAAATTTAATCATATGGGAGTGATTAAATTTAGATGTCTACAAAAACAAATAAATTCTCTAAAAATAATACTTACCTCTTGAAATTTACTGTCTTTGTTAGGTTAGTGTCCTTAATTCTTGAAGGAAATTTAGCCAAATTTCCAAATGTCTCACAAATTCCTTTTATGCAGTTTATTTGAGGTCCATTTTCATGATCACATAATATAGAATTTATGAACAAACTTGCCTGTTTAGGAGGTGCATTTTGAAACCCACATCTTTCTTCTCTCATCTTTTGAAACACCTAATAGTAGAGATGAAATTCAATATGATAACGACAACAAAAAGTTTCAAAAAACTTTTTTATCTTCACATAATATGGCTTTAACCTTTGAAACATTGTTTACCCAATATTTATATGAGGATATGCATTACGAAAGTTCATATACATCTCAAATTGTGTTATGTCTAGCCAATGTTTGATATGATTTTCATAAATACTAGGTCCAATCCTATGTCTCATAACATCTCTAGTATTTGATGGTGGATGAGTCTAATCATACCAAAAACCTGAGACCAAATTCCTAACAACATCTTCAATCCTGTCAGAATCACCCTTCTTGTAGTGGCCTTATCCACTGATCGAGATCCTTTCCCAATTGAATCCAAACCCTTTTCAACATTTTGAACAATATCCTTTTGTAATCCCATGTGTTTCTTCTTATTTGATGCCGAATGTACACCCAACAATTGTAATGACTCTTTGAGCTCATCACGAAGAAGTAAACGTGATAACAATTGGGTTTTTCAAGTGTATCAAGATGATTGAAATGATGATTGATCATTCCATTTATAGATTTAGTCATTGACCACTTTCTCTTATTATAAGGTTGGTTGGCATAATATTTCAGTTTCTCCATATCCATTTCAAGTAAATGATCTAAATTTCTATGAGAAATTTGTTTCCCTCACCTTCTCAGCTAGTTTTATATGCTCATCCATACCAATAGAAGGAAGTGATCCCGACCCCTCTCCAACATGCATTGTTTGAACTTGTGCCTCCTCCCTATCTTCAAGGACCATGCATTCTTGAGCGGATTCATTTGATCCAATGTCTAGATTTGGCTTGACTTGAGCATGAAAACTTCCTGCTTGTTGAGCCCTTCCTACATGTCACAAAATATTTTGCAAACAAAAGTGAGAGATGATGTTATATAAGTGAAGTTTATGTATGCAAGCAAACAAATTGATAAAACATGATACTATAAGTGAGAGAAGTTTGTGCTAGTTTTATATGCTCATCCATACTAGTAGAAGGAAGTGATCTTGACCCCTCTCCAACAAGCATTGTTTGAACTTGGGTCTCCTCCCTAACTTCAAGGTCCATGTGTTCTTCAATGGATTTGTTTGATCCAATACCTAGATTTGGCTCGACTCCAGCTTGAGGAATCCTTAGAGCATAAAACATAAAAATAATTTGAGAACATTGAAGTGATGAAAATAAAAGACCAAAGACACAAAATACAAATATTGAAACAAAAAGAATTGGCTTAAGGAATTGGAGTCAAGGATCATATAAACATTGCAACTTGCATGACCAAGATGACTTGAGGACATTTAAAAGTATTTATAGTCATTCAAGTGCAATGACATGGTTAGAAACCTTCAAAACAAATGTGTGTTAAGACATAATTTAAAGAATAATCTATCATATATAACTATTATTCCTTGGCACCATATAGCTTGAGTTTTGATGTATACATGTGTTAGTCTCTAGAAAACCTGACATTGCATTGGCTTTAAGTATAATTTGAGTTCTAATTTTCAAATAATTCTAGAGCTTAGAATTGGGCATTTATTAAAATATTTAAAAAAATATTTTTAAGGAACTATTGATCATTAGATTAAATTCAATGGGAGTTTAGAAAAATATTAAGCTAATTAGATGTTGCAATGTAGATTGGATAGGGGATATTGATCAACAAATATCAACATTAGAATGCTACTTCATTGTACATGAAGGTGTAGTTTCATGAATAATTAAGAAAAAATAATGGTTTCTTTCAAAGTGCAAAGTTAGAATATATAGGAATTTGCAAAGCCATAAAATAATTAATGTGGTTGGAAAAAATATGAAAATCAAAGTGGCATAGTGAGGGACACAAAATTTAAGGTTTCATTGGAGAACTAAGCATGTATTGAAGTACAGTATCATTTTCTTTATGAACAAAGTAAAGAGAAAATTGTGTAGATGCAATACTCAACAATGATAATGTGATGACAAAAAAATTATAAAAAAGGTATTGGTAAAAGATAAGTGTAAGGTTTGTAGGCAAGGATTTAATGTACAATATTTTAGTTTAAGAGTACATTTTAAGTTGGGGTATTGTAAGTTGAAAAATGGTCATACATTAAACATTTCTAATTTTAATAAGAAATCCATTGCAAAATGTATGCACATACAAATTTATGTTTAGGTGTACTATCCAAATTATTGGGTGGAGTAATGCACAAATTATGGATTCCATCCCATCAAATGAATACTCTTTTTTTTTCAAAGTAAAATTCCTAAACACACACTTGAGAGTGAGAGAGAGAAGAAACAAGCATGTACCTTGTTTCTTTCTATGATAATTTTCCAAGTTTTGTTCATGCCTCTTATGTTCTTCTTCTTTTGACAATTTTCATTGAGACACATTTTTTCTTTTTCTTTGTTGTCCCATTTTCTTCTTCAACTTAAAGATGACTCAAAACAAGTCCTCTACCAACTTAGTTAAATTATCCTCCAAATTTTTCTTTGATTGATAAAAATGAAAAGTTGTCGAGCTCCAATATTTGCCTCCTTGATAAATGTGCAAAAACTTCTCCAAAATCTGTGCTCCAAGTGATATAAATGACAATTAATCTTGCAATTTGATATCCAAAATAATGAAAAATAAGCTTCTATTTATATGCATATCCAGGATGGGAAAAAAATTATTCTAGTGTACATGGAATAATTAGATCCTAGTTTAAATGAATCAAGTAGTAAACAAACAAGTTATTTCATTGTGGAGTTTGTTGTTATTTAATTCATAGGTATGCACAACATATCTAGTAATTTTAGAATTTTGTTAAAGTGTCAAAAATGTATATTAGAGGTATAATTTGAATTGAATTTTCTTAATTATATTTGAATTGAATTTCAAATAACTTATCAAAAATGTATAATAGAGGTATAATTTAAATTAAATTTCTTCATTATATTTGAATTGAATTTCAAGTTACTTTGTCAAAAATGTATAATAGGAGGTATAATTTGAATTGAATTTCAAGTTACTTTGTCAAAAGATTATATCTTGTTCTCAACTCAATGGTTCATGTTGCTAAGTCATTTAAAAAATATATTTATTGTGATCAACATGAATGAACTTTAATTATAAAGTGGCATTGATTTCCCTAAAATTCTACTAGAGATCAAATGTATATTGAATATAAGGAAATGTAAGTTGTAAGAGATCATAAAATAAGAAAACATGTATGTATATTGAATATTTAAAAGTAAATGCATACATATATTATGTGTAAACATGTTTAAACCATAAGCAAACACATGTACATACATGTAAAAGGATTCAATACATATAAACATAACACATATTATAAGCAAAGAGGCAAATGTATGTATATATTATATAAGAAAATATATGTACATATCATATAAGCAAAATGTAAAATAAAGATCATCAAATGTCGAATACTAAAGATCAACAAATTAGCAAATGTATGTATATCATATAAGCAAATGTAAGGTAGAGATCATCAAATCTCAAATACTAAAGATCATCATGTATAAGCAAATGCATGTGGTAAAGATCAAAAATCTAGTGTGCATGGCCTAATATGAATGTCTACTCCTAGTCGAATGGCCATCTAAATGAGAACGGTCCTGCTCTGATGGATGTGTTGAGCCCTGCAAATAAAATTGTGTACAGGATGTGTTAAATACATATAATTTATATTAAATAAATTTTATGAAAGTTATTTTTAAATGAACTTGTATTTTTAAATATCAATCTAGATCTATGCATACATAAATATTGCATGTACATATACACATGTGATTATATAAAAATGTAAAACTCACATGTCCACTAGTAGCAGATTCATCCACAGAGTCACATCGATCATGCACGCGATCTGGACCAAGGCTAGGAGTGATATGAGGTATGTCCACCTGTAACAATATATATACATATATATATCAACTTACATGAATATCTAGTTAAAAAATAATAATAATAATGAAAAAAGAATTGAAACATGCACATGCACACATACATGAATATTATCTGATATCGGATGACCTAAGTCCTCTGAAACAATCGCCTCCACCATATCCACCAAATGGTCAAGCGACGAATCAACATCTACGTCCATCTGATCTATCCCATGTTGTGCCAGAAATGATGAATGTAGAGGAATATGAAGGTGAGATGGCATCGGCGATGATGAACCAGAACCAATCAACATATTAGTAAAACCCATAGTCTGTGCAGCTGCTGAATGAACTATAGGTGGATCCTGATGCGCACTAGTGCTTGGCTGAGAGTGATGGAATCCTGGAACTAAACGACCTCTACATCTCACATGATCTCTAACATGCTCTATACTGATCCCATTGTTTGATGCAATGTTGGCATATGCCTCCAACAAGTCCTCGGCCAAACAATGCAGAGTCATGCGTACCATATCTCCTGTAAGTGCATCAAGTTGTGTAAGAGTAGGGATGCCGACCACTGTAAAAGGATCCATTGTGGTCCACTGTGCTGAAAATGGCGTGGATCAGGAATGTCTGGACATCAAATACTGACCTACACGATCATCAGATATCCTAGTGGTGGCAGCCGCAATGTCACCTACAGTGCCAATTGCTTCCTTTTGGGAAGCAACGACAACATCATCTGCTATGGGGGCTAGAGCTGGGGTGAGAGCAGGAGACCTCTCACCAACCAATACCCTAAACATTGGGGGTGGTCTATCTGCTCAATGATAGGTGGGCCTATCAGCAATCCTGCCACGCTTCTAACCAACATATGGTGGAATGTCTAGGTAGTTAACTTTGAGGCCCAAATGGACCTTATCATACAACTACTAAACAAAATATAATGGAATTTGGTCATTGTTTGGGTATAGACCATGTGCTGCGAGAAATCATGGATAGATCAATGAGGCCATAGCATGATCGACACATCTAGTGACCTCGTATCCTCTAACCTTACACACATTTTGATAAAATGGAAAACAAGTGGATTTTATCATTTCTTTGGTGGCACTATCCTGTATTTTTTTAAGGGGAACGTCACCATGTACTTCTTCCCGCATGCGAGAAAGAATAGCAGCCACTCTATCTAGGGAATATGCACTAGTCCTCTCAAGTTCATTTTTTAGTTTTTCTAGACTATGCAATATTAACATGCATGGTTCACTATATATCCCCGGGTTTGCACCATGTGATAATGAATCTCTCAATATTTTAATCTCATTACTGGTACTTGCAAACAAAGAATTTGGCACAGGTGGAATATGATTTGCATTTTCCATGTTATATATATATACAGTACACCTAAAAGAGCAATGAGACTTTAGTAAATAATATATCTAGATAAAGGGAATACAAATATAAAATAGTTGTAATAATTCATCTACTCATCAATAATATTTTCATACCATTAACAATTTAAAAAGAATTGGAAGACAACTATAATCTATAACATAGCATCCTTAAATGGTTCAAATTTTAAATGAAACGATGAAAGAAAGAATAAGAATACAAAGATTAGTATAAAATTATTTGAAAATAATTGAGGATAAAATATTTAATCTAATAGTTGTTAACATAAATGAACTTCAAAATAGGATTATGTAAGTGAAAAAAAAGTTCTATTGCCTTCATTGATCCTAAATTTATCTAGTTAAGATATGTCTAAAATTAAGAATTCACACTAGAATATCAATATTCCATAAGAATCTCATAAAGAGGATGAATTTAATGGAAGATAATATAAAATCCTCCATATGACGATGAATTTTATCATTACAATATGAGTGAATCATCTCAATTATATAGCCAAGAACATCAAAAAAATTATAGATTGGAAAGCAAAATAATCGACATTTATCATATTTTTATATGTATAAAGTTTAGATACCATCAAACTATTTAAACTTATAGATTGCATAAAGCTATAAATTGAATCATTAAAACTAATTTATTAAGAATTAAATCTAATAAAGTTTGACTTCATATTGCATACTTGTTATAAATATCTCACAAATCCAACCATACATTTTATATATGTTAAAAAATATATAATTGTTATGCCCATAAATTTTTTACTATATCTTGACGTGGATCTCCTTCAACTAGATAAATTAAAAATTATTTGTAATGTTGGAGGAAAATGGATTTAATATCATTAGAGTTGTCATGGAACTACCTCTCTTGATCAACGATAGATATTATCCACTCTCGAGAATGTAAATATGTTCGAGATAACTAAAAAATAATTTGTATCCCTTATATCTTTTCATCCAATGTAGTCTATCTCTTAATTGAGATCCTCTACCGCAATTAAGTTCAAATCTTCTAAGTTTTATTTCAACAGAAGCAACCACTCATTGTAGAAAAGTTATTAGTAAGTGCCAAAACAAGTTTTTTTTTCTATTTGGATCCATTTTTTTTCCATTCTAGATCTCTTTTTAGCCATATTCTTATTGTAAGATCATAGTAAGGTAGTGCAATAGATTTAATCGCATCATTCCACAATTGTATCCACTTACCATTTTGATGAGGTCTAGGAACATCAACCAAAGGGATATTAGGGAAGCAAGGTGATCAATTTGATTGAGGTGGGAAGTGTTGAGCTTGAAGGATAGATTATTAGGTATGAGGAATAAGAAGTTTGAAAAGTTTAAAGAATTAGAAGGTGATATGTGAGATAAGTTTAATAGAATCTACTTAAATAAGGGCGTTTTGTGGAGAGGGGACAATGGAAAAAGAAATAACTAAGTTTTAATCTATCAATACAACTAAGTTTCCCTTAGTTCACCATCTCTTTAGTTGGTCCAAGTGAACTAGTGATCAGTATAAGAATATTTTTTGTCTAAAATGGGATGTAAACCCCTCATGGTATTTCTAGTTAGGATGTAGGAATTCAATTATTTTTTAGAGAGTTTATGAGAACTAAACCAACTTGTATCTTGGTTTTTTCCACCATATCATATTCACCTCCTTGTAGCCATTTAGTCATAGGGAGGGCATAAAAATCCATTCCCACAATTTAACTTGAGATGAGGAGTCATTAGGCATACAATAAAAAAAATGAATAGGTATTCCTTGGATTAGTAGTAAGCACTAAGCACAATTGTTGTTGGGATCCACTCAATAGATGATAAACTTAGCCAAGTATTTGGAAAGGTGGGTCAACCTTGCATCCTAATATTTTGATTTATTACTTAGATTAGTAGTAAGCACTAAGCACAATTGTTGTTGGGATCCACTCCTCAATAGATGATAAACTTAGCCAAGTATTGGGAAAGGTGGGTCAACCTTGCATCCTAATATTTTGATTTATTATTTTGTCCTCATATTAGGAAATGAGGCATCTCACTTTGTGTTGGTAGTTATTTGTTATTTGTTGAATGCTTCAAGGGAGGTGTCTAAGATGTTCTAAATGCATATAATATTATTATAGCTTTATAAGATGAAACCCTCTTATGACATATTCTTATGACATTTAAGAGCATGACTATAGAATATTTACAGTAAAGTATTGACCATCATTATGAAAAATCATAAGAAATCTTTTAAGAAATAGCAACTGTGTCAAGGAAAAAGATGTGGACATTTACAAGAACTTTTTTTTTAAGCAAAAGTGGGAGACCACTTATAATTTTATTTATATATAATATTTTACATATAGTTTGTTTAGGCGGACATACTGGCGGGAAAGAACTAGCAAGAAAACCCCCAGTTGTAGTCTGAGTAACAAATATTACAAAATATCAAAAAGACCAGTGAGGTCCTAGTACAAATGACCAATTGTTTGATTACAATGTTACAAAAGCACATTGGTTGAATACATCAGTACATATGCACATTCTCTTATGCACCCAAAAATACCCAAAAGAAGACATCATACTAGATATACCCGTGACCTGAATACATAACACAGTGGAGATTACAAAACCTTACTAAACATAAGACTGATAAGCTAGGAAGCCACTTTCAAAAAGATGCAGATTTTTCACCAACATGTTGAAAGCCATTAATCGAGCTTTCTTTTGTTTCCACTCGTTTACCTTTGTGTTGGCGATCATGCTCAAATGAAGGTTTTGATTGTTAATATCAGGCACATAGCGATAACCAAATTTCTTTTTGGATGAAGATGAAAGTTGCAAATCATGAATGCAAATATGACTTTTCAAGAAAGAAATGGCATGAGATTTTCTTTTTAAATCATCAATCTCCTCCATGGAAATGACAGATCTGTATCTGTTTAAAATTTGGTAGAGATGTGAAGAAGGGTTATGCATTGTGGATAATAACATGCCTTGGAATATGTGAACATAGGTCTCTTTTTATGAAACAAAACCTTCTTTGAATAATTAACATTAGAAATTAATATTGTAATACCCCTCCTGTTATTGTTTAGACTTATTATTTTCTATGCTTTGGTTTGATACTTTGATACTGTGACAGTACTATTTATTGTTTGGATTGTTAGACTATTTGGTGATTATGCTATTTCATTAGTGGACATGGTTCTTTGATATGACATTATGGTTTGATTATGTTAGTTGATTTCAGTAATATATTATGATGCAGTAATTTAGTAATTTATGTTATGATGTGATTAGTTAATTAGAAATGTTATTTCATCATTTATATTTTAATTGTTAGAATAGATGTGATGAAAGGATAGTGTAGCATCACTCGTTCGCGAGTGCCCTACTATGCTGCAATTCCTTCTCACAATGTAATGCTTTGATTTTATATATATGTACATGTACACAACCTTGTTTGGATGCAAGGATTGCAAGTACAGAGTCTCGATTCCACTTGTTTCGGTAGGACAGGGCGACACCAATAACCCAACGGCATAATGTTGAAACAAAGATGACAAGGGAGTCACCCCGTCCCATGTTGTCAAACCGTCTTGATTTAATGGTATTGTGCGTCCTTGTTTTGTCATTTCTGTATTTTATTATTGTGGTTTGTGTGAGTGTCTTGTTCGTATTTATTTACGTCGAAGTTTTGTATGTTGTGAATTATTTAATTAAATAATGGTTATAATAGTGTTGGATAAATTTGAAATTAAATATAAAAGTTGTATTTAAAATTCATGTGTTTTATTTGAGTGTTAATTAAATCATTCAAGATTAGTATTTTGTTAAATTAATTAAAATTAGAATGGTGAGGATAATTATGAAAATAAATAAATTAAATTGTGTGCATTGCAAGTAAAGCTTGCAAAATTGGAATTAAAACAAAAAGTATTGATAAATTGAAAAATAAATAAATAAAAGAATAGAAAAGATAAAAATGACAAATGAGAATTAAGTGTTGGCTGAAAAGCTTGAATTAAAATAGAAAATTTCTCTTGAGTTGGATTTTTAGAGCTTTTGAAAAAGAAGAGTAATATCTTTTATTTAATGGCAATTTTGAGAGACTTTTTGATACACAGGAAGATTTGGACAGAAGTTGCAAAAATAAAATAATGTCTTTGAATTATTAGATCTTTTGAAGTTTTATGGAAAGGGATTTTTCATTCTATTGCTTCATTATTCTGGGAAGGTTCTTCTAAATAGAATATTGGGTTTAAAATTGAGCATGGTATTCTGGAGAGGAGATTCTGAAGAAGGAACGAGAGCTGTAATGCCCCGCTAAGGGACCAAGTGGATTAACACAAAAGACCATCAACACCAAGCCAATTTTTTTTAATTTTTAATTTTTTAAAAGAAAAAACTAAAGTAACACTAACTAATGCAACTCAACCAAATAATATGAATGACATCATTACATAACATGATATTATAATCATATTATAACCTAAAAATAATATTGAACATAACCCATTTGCACAGCTATCCACCATGGTCCCCTAACGTCGCTACTAAGATACACCTACACTAATTAAGTCTAAAGAACATATTTGATATACTATGACCATATTTTACTAATACTTGAATGTAAATTAATCTCATACATCAAATTACATATAATAACATATCGAAATTATCTTCAACCACATCTAACACTATGCCAATACAAATCTATTCTTAATCAATGTTATAAAATAAGTACATAAAGATATATCATATCTACTACTTAATTAAACTCATGCATTATAAATATAACATTTCTATATTAAACCTCTCTATTACATACTAAACAATAGTAAAAATGTGTATAAACAAGATTGTATCAATTCACTTATTTTTCCTATACAAGAATGCTACCATGAACACGTTTCATTAATCTAAGAGGTACATATGTATAAGATACACTAAACATAATTTTTTTATGAAAATATCACCTACACATAAATTCAACTATAGAATGAAGCAAAAGGAAAGACTCTCCACATTGCGCACGAGTTGCACCACCTAACTCCCAATGGATGGTTCGGAAATACCACCCTACCACGTAGAACCCTGAGACACACTCCCTCCGTGCTAGAAGACAACACTAGGCCCCATAAACAAGCAAACAACAGAACAAAAATAACAAGTGGCTGACACTAAACATCTCAAAAAAACTACCAAAATAAGAATCAATCGAAAATTACAATAACTTTACAAATGCTTCTAGGTACTTCTATAGACCCAAACACAACACAAATTGATAGAAAACTAAAAAGCTTATCATTAAACCACAACACTACAATAAAGTATATTATATCAATCTCACAATATTATAACATAATAACACACTGTAGTTTAGTAATTCACAATCAAGACCAACAATGCACATCCCTGACATAATTGATCTTTACAAATATAGAAGTTTCAATGCAAGATCTCACAAATATGAAGGGATTTATAACATGAAAATAGTAAACACAATTAAATAAAAATGGTACAAAACAATACAGATCAAAGAATATAGTTATACCTTCAAATACAACTTTTAAAACTAAACTAATTCTTACTTGACAACAGTCAAATCTGTTAACAATAAAACAGCCATAAAATAGTCATATGAACTCGAAATCAAAATCTGTAAAATACCCATTTCAGATTTAGACATCGACTACTCAACAACGTGAAAGAAATTGACTAAAAAAAATAATAATTTCATAAAATACAAAACAATAGATAGATTCCATAAAACTCTCTTTTCGGCAATACTCGATTACAGTCAAATGACAAAATAAGTAACTTAATAACTAGATTTTATCCAAAATAAAATATATAAAAAAAGAATATTAAAATTAATTTAAGCTATTTCAAACCCCTATAAATTTAAAATTTCAATCTTCTATTGGCTGGTTACAGAGAGAAAATAAAGATATTTGCAATTATAGAGGAGCAACTTGACAGCAGTTCCGTGTTTTAACCATATCTCACAAACTACAATATGGGTTTCTAAGATTTTTAGACAGGATTTAAATGACAACGAGATGAAAAAACCCATTAAAAATCTCACTAACCCAATTCGTAAAAACAGAGTTATGAGGGACGCACTCAGACTCTTTTTACTAGTAAAGAATAAGAACACAAATATGTATTCACTTTTATTTTAGAAGAAACAAATGTTTTATTCACACACAAAATAAAACTATCCAATATTTATTTTCAAAAATTAAAAGAAATCAATCAATCAAATCATTCATGCATACAAAAAAAAAATTTAATACAAGATTTGAAAATCCAACCTGGACCAACGCTTGGGCATGACAGGAATTTGATGCTGAGCTCCAAAGTTTTCAACTTTCAAAACCCTTGAATTGCAACAAATTTTCCATTGCTCCTTCCTCTTTGCATGCATAGAAAATCTCTGAGGAAAAAGAATCCAAATCCAATATGCACTCCTAAAAAATAATAACCCCACCGAATCGAAACCCTTTTTCTCCCCCAAAAATAAAGAGAACACTTTCCCCCACCAAAAGACAACCTCTCAGCCACCCTTTCAACTTCCATTTTCGTCACTTTTTATAATGGAGTAATTAAGGTGGGTTCTGGACTCAAAAAATATAATTTTATAAAATAAAAATACCTCTCACCCATAAAGCTATCACATAGGAAACATTTTAAATCATTAAAACTACATAAAAACTCCATAAAACATAAATTTAGTGACTATTTTAATAAAATAAATCAAGAGACTAATAATGCAAAAATTATATCCAAACAAAAGTAAAATAAATATTATTCAATAAACAATAATCAAAGACTAAATAATGATAATAATAAACAATAATTAAATAATTATTCCTCAAAATAATAACATAATAAAACATAACATAAATAAATGTCACTTATAGACAATATTATATCACACCTCATACACATTAATAAAAATTATAATAATAAATATGATAGATTCAATATCTAACTTCACTCAAATAATTCACAAATAAGGTAAAATATAAATCATAAAATAACTTCACATGAAAGAGCAACATTCACATCAAAAGATAAATAACACTAATCACAATCATAACAACACAACTAACCACTGGGTTTAACACTAACAGGTTGGGATCCAAACTAAGGTTAGACAACAAAATCAAACAATGACATATCACATAAGAAACAACCGAATAAATGCAACACTCCAAACATAGGGTAAAGAAGATCGGACATTGTCTCATAACAACCCAAAAAAGTTAACACATTCTTCATCAATTGTCTCTAATTGAGAACAATGGCTAGGGTTAGGTTATAATTTGGGCCTAGATGTTAACTCCCTAACCACCATTGGGATTAGAGGCACGCTCAAACCTACTAATTTAGGTAGAGACGTAGCCTAGTACCTGTTCACTTAAACATACAAATTAGAGCACATGTGCATAATAGCTGAAGCACTAAGAAAGAAGTTCTAGCAATCGTATCTCATTCTCGTATGTCTCTCATACGTCTAATGGTACGATGCCACCCTTTCCACTTATCCTAACAAACATACTACTGTATCACTCAATTGTCCAAGTAAATCTCTGCATAATAACAATAACATAAAAATATGCATTATACTCACCAAAACACTAATAGAAGTTCACGCCCCATCTTGCAACCACAAAACTTGAACACAAATCAGTATATTTTATAATAATAAAAATAACCATAATCAAAATCATAATAATATGACAACACAATAATAATATATTAGAATCAAGTGAAAACCCCAAAGGTAACAAAACACCTTCATCACATCAATATGTCAATAACATACATTGTAGTAATGGTCATATCTGAACACACACATCATGATAAATATATCCTTAAACACATATAATAAATCATTTTCTAACATTTTTACTTAGTCCATAAATTCATGATATACAATATCAATTGTTTAACATCATTAGCACATACCTTTAAATGTCTCTATTATTTTACTTTCATCTCCAAATTCTAAAACCAAACTTCCTACACATCCACTATGAGAATGGAGGGGCACTACATCCTCCCCCCCTAAAAACTTGACTTACTCCTGGAAGTCACAGACTAGGGTGGAAACATAAGACATTAGTACCAAAAATTTTCTATTCTATATTTGATGTACATCCTCTTTCTGAATATTTTCGATAAAAATCACTATCTAACTACACATTAGAAAGTAATACTTTTCTATCTACATTTACTTAGAAATCTTTACATCTCTTATAGTATGATACTTGATTTTATACTAGCAAATATAGCAAGCACTCCAATTAACTCCTTTTTTTCATTCATAATTTACAAAAATCTCCATAATCTTATGCAAGGGATGCACATATTTTTTTATTTTTTTATTTTTTTAATTCAAAAATACACATTGTCTCCTGTTTTAGAAACTTATTTTTAATTACAATTTATGATTTCAAGAACATCCATTCTATTTAATACCATAGATTGACAATACATTTACATTTAACATAGCATGATTATCCCTCTTTTACATCAATAAGCAACAACACATAAGAAACATACATCTAACACATACATACACAATCACATCACCGGGAAAAGTACATCACAAGGCTATACAAGGGTCCATCTGGACACCAGAAAGCAGCATACTAATCCATGATACATAATCCATGAGCCAAGAGCCAATATCTATCTCACATAATCCATACCTCACACTCAGTAGCTTGATAGTGTTAGGCCACACTCACATGGTGAGACCATCCATACAAAACTACAATGACCTACCTCTTGTTGTATAAGGTGGTTAGCCTCCAAGAGATAGTCATCACACATAGGGGGTAGTGGGTCCTAGCTGTGTAACAGCCTCACATACCCCCATTCTCATGGTTCCCTACGACTACTTCCTTGTATACACTCACCAAGTTTTCCTCATACATCTTTGGAGAGGAATCACAATACGATAAATGGCCGACATCAAAAACAATAAGGATAAATTAGTTTAGCCACCAAAGTCATAAATAAAAGAAAATAAAAATTCAATTTCAACAATAAAAAAATTAACGTACACAATTTCAACACTAAATCAAATGTAACCACAAGGGCTACAAGCAAATAAGATCACAAGGTGTGGCTAAACCATCACAATCAAATATAAACAAGGTGTCAGCCTTCACAATCACTAGAAACTCATCAATAATTATAAAAAAAAGTTCACAATCTTAGAAATTGCACTATACAGCACTGCGTGACTAGATACTAGCCACCAAACGAGGAAGGAGGGAACAATGTCCGGCTATACAATAGCCCCCATGTGGTGCGGAGTGAGCACGCCATCCACATGTCCCAGAGTGTGCCCCTCGGCTACACCCTGCTTCGCGTCGTTACGCGGCATGGACTAGCCAAGTGGCCCTCGCACTCCTTGGCTCTTCGTGGGGACCGGTGCCTCGAAAGGAGGAAGAGCTCAGGATAATCCACGTAAGAGTAGTGTAACAAGTGAAAACCTAATAATAGAACTTAGGGGGATGGGTAGTAAATCATATAAGATAATAATATTGGATACCTTGTCTATGCATTAGGGCTATCACAGACTAATGATAAGTTGAGAAGGTCGTGGTTGGCAAAGTCGTAACCTTGTCCTCACGAGAGGTTAACGGATCCGCATGAGCTACCCTATGAGGCCGACACCTCAAGTAGGAGGAAGGGCCAGAATAACCATAGATGGGGGCTGATGCCTCAGTTTAGAGGAAGGGCCAGGATAACCCATGTAGGCTATGCGATGACACTCTCCATTAGACACCCGTATGCCTTGTTTCCTTATTGCCTCTGGAATTGTATTCTGATTGTTGTTTCAGTTTCATTTGGAAATGTTTCATGATTTTTCTTTAGTTACTTGGTTAATAGTTATTGCCTTGTTTTGTTGTGATAAGATTTATGGCTTAAAATCTATTATGTTGACTTGTGAATGTTGTCGTTTATGTCCTTTGTAATCCTTGATGTCGTGATTGAATTATTGTACTGTGTTGTCTTTTATTGGATTGGTTTATGGCATTCATGGTCGTGATCACTTCCTTGTCACCTCTGAGCACGGTGGGTGGGTTATTCATAACCCACGTGGTTGGGTGGAACATGCTCCACACCTGTTGGGTTCCCCATCAACGACCATTCTCATTAACATTCTTCAGTTGGAGCGTGTACCAGTCGTTCACTTTGTTATTTTGATGTAATTGTACTATTTATGTATCCCACATGTATGGGAAACTTATTGTAATTCATTTATCAAGATCATGTAATGTAATGTTTAAACAATGATGTATTATTTAGGAACCTTTGTACACATTATTGTAAGAGATTCATTATGATTGTAATATGTGATGTAATGATACTGTACTTATGTTTCATGGATGTACTCCTGTAAATGGATATTGTCATATTATGATGAATGCAATTTTAATAAGTCATCCAGTTTCATCTTTTATCTTTCTTTATGAGTTTGTTATGCGATGTAACCTCGCGTGCCCCAAGGATTTAATGTTAAGTTGTATGTTTACTTTGTGTTGTTTAAAAAAATAAAATTGTTTGCAATGTTTGTTCTCTGGGGTTTGCACGACAGGCGTTACAAATATAGTTTGGCGAGCATATTGTATAATCACACTAGAAACCAACAATGGAAGATTGAGTCTCAACTAAGAATTCCACCTTATAGATAACATTCATACTAGAAGCCAACAACTAAAGACCAAATTTCATAAATAAAGTTCATGTGTTATATATCATGCCTTTGAGGGGTCCACAAGTACCATGAGCCTTTTGAAATCCTTCTCCATCTAAATGCATCCATTCCAAGACCATTGGGAGGTGGGTATGCAATATGAGCCAAGTATTAATTTCTAATGTTAATTATTGAAAGAAGGTATATAAATTATTCGAGCATCTTAATTCTCATACAGAGTTACATCTTTGTCAATTTCTCAATGTATGAGTTCCATATATTTGTAATTTTTCTTAATATAAAAACATATTTTATTTCATTAAAATTAACCTATATATATTCCATGTTACAAAGGATGCTCTTATTTTAAATTATAAGTATATAATTCAAAATTAATTAGTAATTTTCAAGATAGAGTACACACAATTTATTTAGTTAAAATAAAATAATATTCTTATTTCTTTCATATATACTAAATTTTTATCATTACATTATGAGTGAATCATCTCAATTATATATCCAAGCACATCGAATATTTATAGAGTGGAAAGAAAAATAATCACACATTTATCATATTTTTGTAAGGTGTTCAAAAAGACTAAAAGTTTCCCTAGAAAGACCTAATTAAGGAATAAAAAAAATGGAAAGTGTCTACCTCATTGTATGTTGACCTTTCCCATATAAAAAGATCATGGAAATGCTAAATGAGTTAATATGAGAATTTTTAAGAATGAAGGCACAAAATTCATAACAGTAATCCTAAAAGCAACAAGAAAGGCAATGAATAAAATCTTCCTAGTTATTTTGAAAGAAAATTTAAAAGGTTCTAAATCCCCTTCACACCCCTTTCTAAATGAAGATAAAATAAATAAGTTACCAAATATTTCTTAGAGTTTAAGGTGGTGATTTTAATATGATTTGATAATAAATTAGATAAATTAGATGAAATCAAGTTTTGTTGTAAAGGTGATGAATTTTGGGGGAATAAGATGAATTTTTTTTTGAACCTAGTTGACTCATTAAATGGAAATAAGATAGATTTTAAAGGGGCTTTATTTAAAATATATGTAATAGTTAGATATGTACTAATATTTACATTATATTTTCTATTAGATAGTTATTTCTTCCATAAACATTTCTTACAATCTTATAATTTATTAATAATAGTGATGTGTGCATCCCTAGACACTCTTTGATAACCACACTATTAATGTTTCTATTTTTACTAGAGGATACTCTAATTGAAAAGCATGTAAAGAGGAAGGGTTAGTTAACCTTGATATTAATGCAATGAAAGGTGGGATTATCTTGATGGTATCAAAGTTATCTTAAAGATATATTGAAGGTTTTTCTTCTATGCCTGAACACATTTAGTGAAATATAATGAATATGTGTTATCCTAGAAAAATATGTATAGCATTAAGGATAAAATTTAGACTTTAAGTTGAAAGAAAATGTCAAATATTTAGAATAAAAATAGTGGGGATGGAATACAAGCTTCAAGAATCTCCTTGTAATAATTAATTGCAATAATAAATGATTAAAACTAAACATGAATGGATATGTCACCAATAATTTTTAGATAAAAGGACTAAAATTAGAGCCAAGATATCTTAGTTCAAGTATCAAGATAAAGGTATCAAATTCTTATTCAATGTAAACATAGCCGAGTTTGATAGATAAAAAGTTGGCCCCATTAATACTAGGGGAGCATTGTCTAATGAGATTAAGTTGACACTATTCAATTTTTAGAAGTTAGAACCCTAACATTTATATGAGGCTTGTAAAATAGAACCTTATTAGGAAGAGTAGGAGAGGAGAAATGAACCCATAATAATTATACTTATACAAATAAAAATAATAATAATGTTTAACCATTTCAAAATGTTAAATTTGTTTCACTATGGTGATCAATAGCTAATTTGTACAAGGAGGCCACAATTTATAGGGAAATGAAGACTACATAAGAGGAGAATTTATTAACATAGTAGCTTGGTTGTAGTTGTTTCTTTAGCATTAACTATTTTCTCTTTTTTCTTTTGTTGTTGAATATTTTATTTGATCTCTTAAAACTTATCAATGGTACTTGATCTTCATAATGATTATTTTCTTCTTTTTCAATTATTATCATCTTAGAAGGAATACCATTTGAATTTAGAGCAGGGAGAAATGTATTTTTCTTTTAAAGTATTTAAAATATTATATTTATTTGATGGTTCCTTTTTAGCCTCTTCCATTCCTTGGAAAAAATTATCCAACCACTTGAATCTCCTTATATTAATCAATTTACTTCTATGATTTATATATGTGTTTTTAGTGATTTACTCTTTATCCTTTCAATTTATTCATGATATACTTTAATATAGTTATAACAAGTATATAATATTTTTTCATAATTGGATATGCCTTAAGAAACTCTTTAAACATGAAATTATTTGATGAGGGAATATATAAATTAGGTTATTCTTTCTTACTTACCTCATGCTCATCCATATTTTTTGTCCATAAATATCTCAAATCAAATTGGATTTTGCAAAGAGGATAGCTATATTTTAAATATTCGCTCTTAGTCAAAGTCATTTATTTCTTTGTACAAATTTAAAATTGATTTATGTAATTTAATTTTTAATAGTTTTAACATGGATATATGAAGAATAGTTATATATATATATATAGTAAAGTGGACATATTTTTATATTTTCCTAATACTAGAAAATGTAATAATACCTTCATTCCTTCTAATCCTAATAGAACTATTTTATTAAACATTTCATTCAAACAATCTAGTTTCTTTCCTCTAAATTTATTCTTCAATTCATACATTTAGTTCACCAACCATTTTTGGAGTAATGTCATAAGACTCAAAGGCAAAATATGAAGAATTTTATCCAAGTTTCCATTGTATGCACCCTAAACTTTATATCATGAATGGTTTGATATAATTTCTCAAATAAATTTGTTAATGAACTATTTGATATAATGCCTCAAATAAATTTCCAATAGTGTTTTTGATATAATGCCTCAAATAAATTTGTTAATGAACTGTTTGATATAGGGTGCATACAATGGAAACATTATTTCTATCATACTCCATCAAAAATTACCATGAACTGTTTGATATAATGCCTCAAATAAATTTGTTAATGAATTGTTTGATATAGGGTGCATATAATGGAAACACTATTTCTATCATACTCTATCAAAAATTACCATGAACTGTTTGATATAATGCCTCAAATAAATTTGTTAATGAACTATTTGATATAATGCCTCAAATAAATTGGAGGTGCCCTAGTAGAAATGTATGAAAAATGTGGAAGCATAGACAGGGCATGTTAATTTTTTGACAAAGTAGAAATGTATCATAGAAATAGTGTATGTTGAAAAGGCTTTAGAAATTTTCAAACAAATACAGTTTCAATTCAACAAATTTGAAAAATTTCCCATTTAGGGTTTCAAAATTTAACAAACAAATGCATTTTGAACTCTACGAAATTCAAATTTGACAAACCTGGTCCTCAATATGCAAGTTGGGTTGATGAACTTTGGAGAGATGAAGTCGAGTTTGTTCGCCATTTGCAGATCACGTTCGTCATTCGTTGCATGCATAGAGCACAGGGAAAGCAGAAAAAAGCCAAAATGATAGTGACAAGTTCATTTTTTTTTGTCTTATTTGAGGGGGTGAGGGGGTTTGATCGAACCCCTTAAAATATTAATTTTTTCATTTATATTTTGAAGGTTCGGTCAAACATATAAGGTGGTTCAGCTGAACCATTGAGTTCATCCGAACCCATCAAACTGAGTTTGGGGAAAGGAAGAAAAATGAAATTTCCTTCCTCATAAAATTTGTAAACCACTATTGTGGTTTGACCCTCAGAGTAACTCAAAGTTGCTCGACAAGATTAGAATCACTAGGTGCTTTAGTTGTAGGTTTAGGAGCTTGAAGAAGGATTTGTTTTTTATTCATTCTATTCTTATAAGTATGGGCTACCGCTCTATAAGAGGGAGACATTGAAAGATCAAGAGAATCGCTATCAAATGGGACACCGTCAATAGAACAAATCCTTTTAGGAGAAGGACTTGCTAGAGTTAGATAAATGATTGGTCTTTTAGGCCTTTGAGGGGTAGTAGAGACATAGATTACATTTACAGACTCATCACAACTAGTGGAATAATTATTTGAAGAAACATGCTCAACATCTATCCTTGGAGGATCCGATGTGAGTCGAGCTTCATCATTTACTAATCATCATCTCTAAAAGAGAGCGCGTCAGAACGAAGATGGGACTCATCATTCACAAATGCAATGTCTCTAAAAGAGAGTGAATTGGGATAAGGAAGAGATCCACAATTCACTAATGCATCATCTTTAGAAGAGAGTGCATTGGAATGAAGGGTAGATTCATCATTTATAAATGCATCATCTCTAGAAGAGAGTGAATTGGAATGAAGAGAGGGTAGAGTAGTGTTAAGAAAAGTATGAATGATTTCATCCTCTTGTGCCAAAATATCTTTAGAAGGAATTTCAGGAGAAGGATCAACAAATAATAATAAGAAAGGAGACAATAACTCACTTTCACATGCTTGTAAGAGAACTTCTTGAAGATTCTTAACAAATCTAGAAAGAGATAGAAGGAAGAAAGATAAAATATACATTTTGAAATAGAGAAATAGACACATTAGATGATCCAGAGCAATCCAGGGGTGACAAAATTGAGAAAAATCAAAAATCTTGATTTTCTATTTTTTTTGGTATTTTCTAGGTTCTAGTAATTCACATTTTTGGAGGTCTTCAAAAAAGAATTTGGGGTCTAAACTTGGGTCAATCCCTAAAATTTGGCTGCCAAAGCCACCATGTTTTAGGGACTGAATTAATTCTCTTGAAGACCTTTCCAATGGTGTAAACGGTTTTGAATTTCGAGCATTGAGTCAAAAGTTATGACCACACCAAGTTGGGGTAAATAAATTGCTAGTTTTTTTTTAAAATACGGTGATTCATGTCGGGTTCACCAAAATGTAGAGAAGTGGGATTTGCTACTCATGAGTCTCTTTATTCTCAAGAGATTCCCAAAGGGGCAAACTGCCCTAAACTACCTCAAGGAATAGAGCAAAATTTTTAGAATCAGAAAGAGGATGCCACGGAGGTTTTTTGGAAAAACTAGCAAGTTTTTTAGTCAAAGGACAACAACACAGAAGAAGGAAAACAACATGACACGCTGGAGTCCTAGATGTGCACTTGTGTCTTGTACGGAACAAAAACCAAGTATGTCACAAAAAATAAGGTGACTACTACTATTCTAACTGCTATTAAAATCTTATGGTGTGAGAAAGTAATAGAGAATAACAGGATTGAAATAAAGTGAAGTAGATGATAAGAATAAAGAGGATAAGAGATAGAAACTTCTCACAACAACCCATGTAATGAAGCCTCCAACATATGAATATCTTCAATACCTACATATGTAAGATCAATAGAAAATGTTGGGGTTGTATCACCTTAGTCAAATCCCTGTTTTGGTGTTCCCACCTCCACGAACAACCAAATAGATAGAGAAAGTGAGCAAAGTAAGCAAATATGAAGTGATAAAAGCAATCCCCACTCAAGGAGGTGAAAAAATATCACGAGATAGAGATGAAATTGATAAGGGATGTGAAAAATCCCAAGATGCTTGCAAGCACAAGATAAGGGAGATAGAGTTGCAGGAGACAAGGTAGTTGCAAAGGGCACTATAAGAGCTTGAGAGTACTGTTGTAGCAAGTTGTATGGAGCTATGAAAGAAAGATATCAAGAAAAAGGGAAGAGGAAGAGGCCAAATACAAAGCTATAGAGGTACAAAGAGAGCAAATGAAGTGAAAAGATAACATTTAAAGAGAGGATAGGAGAGAAAAGAAGCTTCCCAGGTTGTTACAAGGCATCCTGGGCTATTACCACTGACAAAAGGAGGTGACAAGTGGAAAACATGCTAAAAAAAACTGTTTGAACATTGAAATGTCATAGGATACTAGCACAGTGTGAGGACATCCACATGGCACACTAGTGTTCAGAAACATCACGCTACACAACGACGAGAATAGGAAAAGCATAAGGTTTGGTGCAAAGCTAAAGTGTAAAGGTAGCTGTTGAAAATGGGTCCTAAGCATCTTGAGAGGGGAAAAGGCTGAGGCAAGGGCTAAAATGAGCCTACACATATTCTAGGGGAGTGGACACTAAAGTAGATGCAAGAATGTATGTGAAATTGCAAGGGGTGCAATTTTACGACATTACAGGAAGTTAGTTGAAATTGGATATACCATGCTTGCAAATGTCCCATCAATTGATGATGAAATCAAGGCTTATGAGAACAATGGAAAAGCAAGGCATGCTCTCTTGGTTGGTCTTTTTAATTCAAAATTTGTGAAAGTTATGAGTTACAAAATTGTTGGTGAGATCTGGAAAAAGATGTAAAGTATCTATGAAGGAGATGATAAGGCCAAGCAAGCAAAGATGCAAAACCTAAAGACCACTCATAAAACCATGTGGATGTCGGAATGTGGAGATATTACAAGCTACATGCATAGAGTGGATGAAGTTGTCAATTCCATCAAAGGCCTTGGTGGAATACTTGAAGAAGATGAGATGGTAAAGAAGGTACTAAAAACTCTTACTAAATCTTATAGCCATAAAGTTTATGCTATTGAGGAAGCTTGGGATTTAAATATTTATTCTAGAGATTAGTTGTTTGGTTCTTTAACTACTTTTTAATTGAGAGAGTTTGGTCCAAGTGATTCAAGAAAAGAGATTCCTTTTAAAGTTGGAAAAACAAAGAAGAATGAGTAATCATGCTTCAAGGTCCGTCCTGCCAAAGCTTCAAATGATAAATATAAGGAGAATAAATTTAAATCAATTAAGAGAATTTATTATGTTAAAAGAGATTATAGTATATCTAATGATGAATCTGATTACCCTAAAGATGAAGATGAGAATGATGAATACTTGTTCATGGCTCTAAATGTTAGAACTAATTCTTCTAACTCTAAGAGATGTATGAAGTAAATTGCTCCAAAAGCAGGTCATAATGTCAGAGGGACTATGGTGATTGCTTTTTGTTGGTGTGAATAAATGCCTTGTGCCTAGTTAATTTACTCACTAGGGAATTAGGGGACATATTCACATGTTAAGTTTACTTAAGATTATAAGATTCTTTCTAGAAGTCTTAGTTGTCATATCTAGACTATATTTTTTCCTAGGTAGTTATGATTTAGTTATCTCATGTGATATGATTAAGAAACTTGTCATGATCTTGTCTAATTGTGTATCTCACGTTGCCTTTATAAGCAAGGCATCTCATGTACATTTGCATATTCAATCAATATTCAACCAATATTCAGTCTTGCATTGTTGAAGCAAGTATTTTTGGCATTTTCTCTTTTGTGGAAGACATTTTGGTCTAACAATTGTTCTCGGGGGTGTTGAGGAGTCACCATTAACTCCTACATGGTATCAGAGCTCTAGTGTTGTAGATTCCTTCTCAAATATGAGGGTTTCATGTTGGCTTGAATATTTTCTTAGATGCATTTTGGGGTTTCAACAACCTCACGATTGAATCTAGGGTGTCAAAGAAAGTCAGTTTTTCCTTTTGTTTCATCAAATTGGTTATCTTTTGTTTGATCTATGAGGTTTTCAATTTGAGGGTTTTAGTTGCAAGATCTGGAGTTAGCTGGAATTTTGGGGCACTTTGAGCCCAAATTGACCTCATCATTGTGATTAGGAGGCCTAAGAGACAAATCTTGATATAAAATTTGACTATATTAAAAAAAATTGTTTATGAGGCAATTTTTTTTTGCCTAGGTAGGTTGTACGACCCCCTAGGTAGATATGATTTTTTAATTTTATAGAAAAAATATTTAAATAATATTTTGCATATTTTATTTTTATCAGGAAAAATTTGTAATATTTTAGGAAATATTTATAAAATATTTTGAGGTTTGAATTAAAATTTATGTGGCATATTCTCAGGGTACAATGTCAACAAATGTACTTGTCTATGTCACCCATTGTCTTTTCATCCACAAGTTTTTTAAATAAAAATTTGTTTTATTCGACAGTCAAGTTGTAGGGTTTATCACAATTTTATATTTTAAAAAAAGAATTTAAAACCTACGGTTTATTATTTAAACCATTGACCAGTCACATCCTAGTTGTGGGTGGCTAAGGAGGGGTGGTATTGTTCAACGTGCCACCAAAGCACCTCCTCACCACTGCCGCCCAAACGAGACTTTCTTTTTTTGTAATTTTGCATGTTGTGGTCACATGGATGACCTTATTTAAGCACTAGGGTGCTCACTTTTTGCAATGATTAGCCTTCACTAGTCCTGATTTTTCCCCCATATGCCCTAAATAGGCTTTTTTTTTCATTTTTCCATAACTTTCACAAGGCCTTATTTTGAAACAAATTATTACTGGAAAGCATGTGATTCCAATTTTTCAGTGGTGCAACTGTTTTTCAAAGTTTTTGCAATTTTGTGCCATTTTTCTAGGTTGAAGCCAAACCTTCCTTTTTTACCTCCAAACTCATAACTTTTTGCTTCAAACTCCGTTTTTCCTAATTTTTGTGGCATTAGGAAGGTATTCAAGAGCACTACAATTCTATCCATGCATATTTTGCAAATTTGTTTCTAGAATTTCAGAATTTTAGTTTGAAGTTGATTTGGTACTTTTGGATACAATATAAATTTGCAAAAAAGGTGTCAATTTGTTTGGGACAAAGGGTGAATTGCTTGGGAAATTTTTTGTTCCTTTATTGTACTTTCTCATTTTATCATGGATTTTCCAAAAGTTGTATTTCTAACTCCATATAACTATCATGAATGGAAATCACACATAGAGATGTTATTGTTAAAATTGAAGTTACATAGAATCACATTTGGCACAGATCCAGAAGCTACATGAGTTGCAAAAAGAAGAAAGTGATTTGATAGAAGAGACCAAGCACTTGGTACTTTTCTTTTGTCCATTTCTCCAAATCTTAGATATCATGTTGCATCTTGCACACATCCTAATAAAATGAGGAAATTTAAGTTGGAGAATGAACTAATGGATCTTGATCCTTCAAATTTTGACAATATCCAATCATTCTTCTCCAAGCTCAATTCTCTAAGATTGTAGTTATCTAATTGTGGGGTAACTGAAGAGGATGAATGGCTGATTCTTTTTATTCTTTTGAAGCTTGGTCTTGACTATTCAGTGCTTGTTTCTACATTTTATGCTACAATGGATGCCCTTGGTAATGCATACAAAATTCCTTCTCTTGATGAATTTGTAGCTCAACTCACAAGGGAACAAGAAAAGTTGGTACACATGGGCACATTGAAGTCTTGCACATCTCATGCTCTGTTTGCAAAGGCTTCAAGTGGAAAAGGTAAGAAGCAAAATAAGGACCCCAAGCCTAATGGGCAATATAAATATTCTCCTTCACATAGTACTCCTGAGCTTACTCCATCTTCCAAAGAGGATTCATCTAAAAAGAAGTTCAAATGTGCATATTGTAAAAGGCTAGAACATGATGAGCATAGATGTTATAATAAGAAGATTGATGAACTCACACACTTTCTTCAAAAGAATCACATACAATTGCCCTCATTAGTAGCTTCTTCTATTGTATCTCAATCGACAACTCCTTCATTTTCACAGTTAGAGAATACAACTGGTTTGAACAAAATGAAAGGAAAAGCACTCTTGGGCTCTACAAGTCTTGAATCTAATAGATGGCTTCTTGATTCAAGGGCATCTCATCATATGGAATCATTTATAGGAATTTTCTCTTCTTTTGAGCCTTGTAATTCACCTCATATTTTGATGCGTACCAATACATATATGAAGGTAAGTGGGAAGGGTTCTATTAACATGGGAGAGAACACTTTTAATGATGTACTTTGTGTTCCTTCTTTGTCCAATAATCTTCTTTCTAGTTATAAATTTTCTAATGGAATTGGTTCTAATTCAATTTATTTATTCATTTCTTTCTTAGCCTAGACTCTAGAAATTACCCTCATTGGATAAATATTACAATACACTTTAATTTTATAATTATTATTCTAACTTTTTTTTTCCAAATGTTACAAGTGAGAGAGTTATGAATTTTTTTTTAATAATTATGACACATTAATATTAATTATGTAAATTATGTAAATGATAATATTCATTTTATAATTATATATTTTAGATTTATAAAATAATATTATATAACATATTATTAGATATTTATAAAAATATTAATTTTCAATTAAGAATATAAATTTTGATCATATACTTTAGACACTAAATTTGATTAAATTAAATTAATAAATTAATTATTGTAAACATGACTTAATTTTTGTAATAAATATCAATAGATCTAATGCAACACATAATACTACATGCCTATATTGTAGCTTAATGGAAGGAAATAACAACTACATGCCTATATTGTAGCCCTGACGTCGAAGGAACCCTTGTCGAAAGGGAAAAGCCCATTCCTTTCATTTAGGAAGTAGGAAATGTAGAAGATCCCTAGCTCCAACAATGCTCTGGAGAACACCAACTCCAAGGACCTGGATGATTATCTGTTTACTGAAGGTTTGTATGAGATGATGAAATCCCCTAGCCCTGGGGTTCAGGAGAATACTAATAGGGAGAAATGGAGGAAGTCCTTTAGCTTCCTAGAGGAAGGTGAAATCTCCCCACTGAGGGGTTCGGGTTTGTCTCCTCATGTTTTGGTTATGGGGGTAGAGTGTAAGATTGATGTTTCTCATTTTTCTTCTGTGTGCATGGACATAGGGAACACAGACAATGCTACTGCTACTGCTAACCAATCTCATAGTGTGGCTGTGGAGAAAACTATTGTTATTGTTCAATAACAATTGGAGATAGGGGTAGTTACCCCTACAAATCCCAGGAAAGAGAATGACACCTCGTGCATTTACCCTTCCCAACCAACTTGTGTGGATGACCTCGTTGGGGAAGTCACTAAATTTGTGATTCTCACTCCATACTCTAAACCCACTGCCTCTGAATCTAATTCGGATGGGGCTAACAATGAAGATTGGCAGACTCAAAAGAGGAAAACAAGAACTAAGAAAGTTTATGTGGGGATAGATAATAGAGTTGGAAGGCCCCCAGAGAGATTGTTAAGACACAAAGCTACAACAAGAGAAATTCCAGTGGACAAAAGTCAACCCTGGACTCAACCCATCGTAATAGAAAATGAAGTTCCTTTCATGGAACATGAGGGGGTTGAATAGTCCCCAAAAACAATTTTCTCTTAGGAAATACATCATGGATCTTAAAATTAATGTCCTTCTTCTACAGGAAGTTAATATGACTTATCAGACTTTCTCCTCAATAGCTAATAAAATCTGGTCGGGTTCCTCCTAGTATAGTGAAGCAGATGGAGCCTCTGGAGGCATTGCTACTATGTGGAATCCTACTAAGATTGATGGGGAAGCCTATGCATTTTCTCATAGTTACCTCGTTGTGACCCTCAGAGTTGATAACTACACTTGGCATCTATTTAATATCTATGCCCCAAATACTTGTGGGGGAAGGAAATGTATGTGGAAAGAATTCTTATCTATAATACTGGAAGATAAAAATTCCTTGTATATGGTGGCTGGTGTCTTTAACTCCCCTTTGTTCCCTTTGAAGAAACTTAGTGGCCTAATGGAATACAGTGACAGCATGAGCGACCTCTTAGACTTCATTTGCAGGTTTGGCTTGTTTGACTTAGAGCTGCAGGGTAATCCTTTCACTTGGTCTAACAATTGAAAAGGTAACCATCTTATTCAGGTTTGTTTAGATAGAGTGTTGGTCACTGTGGGTTGGGATTTGGGGTGCAATGCTTCTCTTAGTGCCCTCTCGAGGACTATTTCTGATCATAGTCCAATTCTTCTCCAATGGATGAATAAGCCTTTCTTTGGCCCTCACCCCTTTAGATTTGAGATTATGTAGATGACACATTTGGATTTCAAGAATTACATAAAAAATTGGTGGAGTTATCCGATCCAAGGGTCAGAAACCCTATATACAAAATATCCCAAAAACTTGATCTCATTAGAAAGGAAGTTAGAGGGTGGTCCAAATCTACCGTTGGTGACATTTTTAAAAAAAAAAGGAGATTGGGGTTAAGCTTGCCAGCATCCAAAATCCAATTGCCAAGGGTAATCTTCTACAATCAATGCATGAAGAAGAGGAAACTTGGAGGAGGAAGTGGAAAGATAATTTAAGAAAATAAGAAATGTATTGGTAACAAAGGTCTAGAATTCAATGGTTGAAGGAGGGTGACAGTAATTTAGGTTTTTTCCACAGGATAGCTAGTAGACACAAGAAAGAAACACCATCAAATGCTTATTGAATGAAGCCAATCAAGAGGTTACTAATGAAGATAAAATTGGTGAAATAGTTGAACGCTATTTTAGACATATATACTTGGATAATGGCAGCTGCCTTTCCATTGACATGCAGGACAAAATTTTGTGTCACCTCCCAACTATTGTTAGTGTAGAGGAAAATAAGCAACTCTTAGCCCCTATTTCTGAGGATGAAGTTAAGATGGCAGTGTTTGCTATGGGCACCTATAAGGACCCTGGGCTAGACAATTTTCCTTTGGCTTTCTTTCAGGAATACTAGAACGTTGTTAGCTATGATATGACCATGGCAGTTAGAGACTTTTTCAGAACTTGTAAACTGTTGAAAAGTTGAATAATACCTACATTGTCTTAGTCCCCAAAATCCAGGACCTAAAGTGTATGGTTGAATTTAGGCCTATAAGTCTATGCAACACTATCTACAATATTTTCTCTAAAGTTATGGTCAACCGACTGAAGCCACTTCTAGAGAAGATCATCAACAAATGCCTAAATGGATTCATCCCAGGAAGAAAAATCCTTGATTCTGCTATTACAACCCATGAAATTATCCACTCAATCGAAAAAATTAGGAACCAAGGTATGGCTTTCAAGTTGGACATTTATAAGGCATATGATAGAGTCAGATGGAAATTTATTTACATGGTTCTTGGCTTCAATGATAAGTTAATTGGGATTGTCTGGGAATGTGTTGAGTCGGTCCACTTTTCTATCCTAGTCAATGGGATTCCTTAGGGATTCTTTAAAGCCGGTAAAGGCATTAGGTAAGGTGATCCTCTATCACCCTATTTGTTCATCATGGTTGTTGAAGTCCTTAGTAGGAATGTTTTGCATCTTTCACATAAGGGTAGGATTTAGGGAATCAAAGCTACCTCTACTTTGCCCCCCTTGGTTCTACAATAATTTGTGGATGACACTTTCCTTTTTGAAAATTCTTCAGTGGTTGAAGCTAGAGAATGGAAAGGAATCCTTCATGATTATGCCAATGCCTCTAGGCAATGTATCAATTATCAAAAAAGTAGTATCTATTTCTTTAACACCAAGGTGGATTTGCAAGTTAAGATCTTGTGTATCCTAGGTTTTCAAAGTACTTCTCTACCAAGAACCTATGTTGGCCTCCCCCTCACTGTGAAGGTTACTCCTATTTTTTGGAATAATATTCTCGAGAGAATGCAAAAGAAGCTTGTGGGTTGGAAGGGTAAGCTCCTTAGTAGTGTTGGTAAATTGCAATTGCTCTTAGCCTCTCTCCAAGGGATCTCGATCTATTTCCTCAATCTCTTCAAAATTACGGGCTCGATGGTGGAGAAACTGGAAAGAATCCAAAGGACCCTTCCTTTGGACTAGTGTTGAAGATAAAAAAAGATTGGATCTTGTCAATTGGGACACTATTTTCCATCCTAAAAGCCAAGGGGGTCTAGGGATTAGAAAGTTAACCAATTTAAACAAAGCCCTCATTACCAAAATAGGTTGGAATCTTGTGGTTGGAAAAGTTGACCGGTGCAACATTATGAGGGATAAATATCTGAACCAAGGATGTGTTTGTAGGGCCCTTGACTTGAATGGTCTCCCCTATGGGTCAAAGATATGGAACAATATCATCAAATGCGGATCACTTATTAAGGAAGGTCTTAAATGGAAAATTGGCAATGGGAGATTAATAAGATTCTAGGAGGACTGATGGAATGGGGACAAACCCCTCGCTGACAATAATTTCAATATACTAAGGGAGTAGGTTGTACCCTTCTTTGGCACTACTATTGCAGATTATATTTCCCCCAGAGGTAAATGAAAATACCTTGATCAAAGTTTCTTAGAAAGGCCTGACCTTCTTCCAAAGGTTTTTGAGCTTCAAACATTAATAAATAAAGTGAGACTTCCCCTTTTTCATAAGGAGGACAAGTTATTTTGGATGAAAAATCACACAAGGGCCTTTTTAGTTAAGTCTGCTTACCATATGTTGTTAAAATTTAATGGTGATGAGAATTGTTGGAAGAAGGTTTGGAACCCACAACTCATCCCAAAGATTAACTTCTTTTGGCGAGCTACTATTCATGGTAAAATTCTTAACTCTGGACAACCTTGTTAAAAGGGCTTTTCAACTTCCAAATAGGTGTATCCTTTGTGGGTGATCCCACAATAGTGGTTTACAATTTTTGGCCAAATTGGACACTAAAATTATTATTTTTAACTAAATCTTCACATTCAGGCACCTATAGCAGCTAAACCGTGAGGAATTTGAAAATGATGCAAACTAGAGTCTCGTCAAATATTTTCTGTAGATTCTAAAAATATTATTTTCAAAAGTTTTGGAATCAGATTGTACTTCTTTTTCCATCTCCCATGAAAACTATTTTTTTCAAAAATAACATTTTAAAAAGTGGCGCACAGGTATAACACATAATTTTTTTTCCATGAAGGATAAAATTCTAATTCTTTCAAATTTAGATTTGTAACCCCATATCTAGTGCTTCCACTTGGTTAGATAGTTTTTATTGAATATTTTTCTTTAATAAAGTTTCAAAGTCAAACCAATTACAATTCACATAGCTAATCGTATATTTTGTAACTTTTTTTGTATATATCAAATTCAAATTTTTTTGTTGGATCAAGGACTTCAATATCGGTGCACTCATATTTTTCAATTTTTTTTTTGATAATCTACTATTTTTCCATATGTGCAGAACAGAGACCTTCATTTTCAATGAAAAACCTATGTTTAATAAAACTAAAAAAACAAGTACATAATAAAACCAAAACATATTAAATTTATATTCGTTGGATAGCTCGTTCTGAGGACTACCTGATTCCAATTGGGTTTGTAAAGATTCCTCCATTTTCATCCTCAACCTGAGCTTCAAAGCGTAAAAAAATAGGTTTTTTTTTGTGAACAAGGTCAAAAATTAAGGAAAAGGGGGGTTCTAGCGAACTAAGGTTCATTTGAACCCCCCTCAATATGAATTTTCCTTTTATTTTGTAGGTGGGAAATGTGGGCCTAGTAATTAAATAGGTTCATTCGAACCCTAGTTCAGTTGAACCCCTCTTTGGTTTGGTTGAACTTATAGGTTCATTCGAACCCCTAAAACCAAATTTTTTGCCATGGGGTCATTTTTTCTCAGTTTTCCTTCCTCCTTCAAATTGCAAACCACTATTGTGGCTTCACCCTTATAAACAAGAAGAGGAGACAATCTCCCATCTTTCCATCCACTACCAATTTGCTTACCCAGTTTGGCAAAATGTCCTTTAGAAGTTCAACATCCAATGGGTGTTTCATAGGGACATTCAATAGTTTGTTAGTAATTGGAGGTGCCCTCCAAACCATCCCCTTATCAGACAACTTTGGCAGAAATTTTTTCCTCGTATTTGTTGGTGTCTGTGGAAAGAGAGGAATAACAGGATCTTCAGGGATAAGGAGAGTAGTGTTGATAGTGTGTTGATAGCTCTTAATAAACTTCTATTGGACAACATCTTTTTTTGTAGATGGAGGACTCCTAGTAGTCCCCCAACCGATTGGGATAGTGCAATTGCTAGAATATGGAAACTTCCTAGGGACTTTCACAAGTTTGACAATTCTAAGAAGGTAGCCAAATACAACACAAAATGGAAACCTCCTAGACCACCATGGTATAATCTAAATTTTGATGGGACGAATAGAGTTGGGAAAGCGGTTGGGGGTGGTGTCATTAGGGACCATAATGGCAGTTTGATAGTAGCCTACATAGGGAATTTAAAAGAACACACAAATAATCAGGCATAAGGTATGGTGCTGGTATGGGGTCTTAAGATTGCACTATCAATCGACGTCTGAACCTTGGAAATCGAGGGTGATTCTTAATTGATAATTGAATCCATAAAAGGTACAATGTCAGTTGGATGGTTAGTTCAAGGGGTAATTGATGACATTAGATCTCTCCTTACTGGGTTGGAGGAGTTCACTCTACAACATGTTTTTAGGGAAGGAAATGTGGTTGTTGATAGTTTGGCTACTATGGGACTTGATCATGATGGGATACATTGTTGGAGGAAGGAATGCTCCTTGCCTCTTTTTACGTTGTCCCTCTTGAGGAAAGATTATTGCCCAATTCACCATGGATGCTAGCAAATTTTTTTTGTTAGCCCTGTCTTAGAGTTCACTAACTTTAGTTAGTGGTCTTGGCAGGGTTTTAAATTTCAAAAATTGGTCGTTGTTGTACGGGAAGGCCTATGAGAAGGAAATTCCATGTGGAATGTAATTTTATTGCTTGGACGCTACCGTGCCATTTCATGATGAGTTTAGTGGCCGGAAGGCTTATTATTTTTTGAACCGCTTCGATAATTGTGTCACCTCCATTGGCCTCACATTTTTTTTATGTGATGTCTGGATTTATTAACGTCCCCATTCTTTATCAAGTGATGGACTGCTCGCATGAGGGAATTGCTAGTTTTGAGCTAGATATGGGGGTGGCACTAATTGTAATGATTTTGTAGATTGCTAGTTTTTATCTTGTTATTATTTTGCTGTGGTTGGTTCTAATTTGGGGTTTCATCGCAATCGCTTTGCTACTCATATTCTCACTTACCATCCGCCTAACAATTACTCTGCAATTTCTTTTTCTTATAACCATTTGCTTTCTGGTGTCATGAGTGGAGATAATGTTCATGTTGAGCCTGATAAATTTGATGAATGGAAGAAGGACAACACTGTCTGACATATTTGCAAAGAGAGAAGAATTACCCAGTTCATGGAACATATGTCGAGGTTTGATGAAAGTCTCTCTAAACAATTTGTCACCTCTTGGACCGCAAGAAGAGTGACAATGGGGAGTATTTCCTTTGAAGTGAACAAGGAGGTTATATTGCTAAGGCCACTGGTCTTGCAATGGATGGGTGAAAATGGAAGAAAACGAGCAAATTTTCTGACTAGGCTATCCTTAACCAATTCTTCCATGGGGATGAATAGCCCATCAAACTTCATGGTGGCTATGACCACGAGCAACTTCTAGAACCCTGGGACAAAGTGTGCATGGTCGTGATGAAGTATTTCACTCTTGAGGGGAGATTTGGTGTGTATTACTATTACTATATTCCTTTTCTCAATCATCTCAAGAATCACAACAATATTTCAATTCTATTTTTTCTTTTGCACTCTCTAGAAAATACTGTGAAAGATGTGGTTGAAGCTATGAATTTGGGTAAGAATTTTACCATTCTACACCAAGGGCTTATGTTTAGACTCTACCATTTTCACCTAGCCCTCTACCCTCCTCGGCCCATTTTTGTTGAAGAAACCTTTGTCTCTTCTACTCCGCCATTAGCTAGTATCATGGACACCCTTGGCCCTAGCAAGAAAAAGTGTATTAAAAACCTAACCTTGAAAACCCCTCCCCAGGACACATCCCCTAATACTGGGTCTGTTGAAAAGAGGAAGGATAAGAAACGTAATGCTCCAACCCCCAAAATTAAAGCTAAAGCTTCAAAGAAAACCAAATTCAGGCTACAACAAATTGACTCAGACATTGAAAATACTGAGGAGACCGGTATTCCTCGCAATTCCAATAGGCTAGTAACTAAACCTGAAAAAGAAAAGAGTCCCAAGGAGGCCTCTAAGTCTAATAATGGAGGGGAAAGTGAGAATAAGAGCAAGGATGAGAAGGGTGTGGAGGAGGAAGCCTTTTTTACTTCTGCAAGCAGCTCCTCCCATGTCTCTGAAAGTTTAAAACGGGTTCTTTAGGTCCTTCTTGTGTTATGGCCAAGGGGGTTAAGACTAGGGCCTCCACCATTGCTGAAGGGAAGGCCCCCATGGAGGAAGCAAGCAACAAATAGGACACTGTCTAGGAGGAGGTTGACAAACTTAAAAAGAAAATGGAGAATTTGGAAAAATGACTTCATGATGTCACTCACTTTGCTTTGAAGATTATGCACAGATCTGCCACCACTTTGTGCTTGTTATAGAAGGATAATTCCACTGACGATGTTGAGGGAGACATCGACCACAAGGAACTTTTCAAGTTCCTCACTGGGGATTGGGCCACTATAACTCTAATCAAGCCATGTAGCAGAAAGAAAGGGATGTGGGATGTTTTGCATTTTGGTCGGGAATGGCCTTACTGACCATCGTGTCTTTTTGAATTCTCTGTTGATACTTTTTTGTCTTATATGTTTAATTTTGACTGGTGTGGCCCTTGGTGGTCTTTGGTTAAGAATTTTTTAAACTTGGGTTTCACGATGGACATTATTAATAGTATAGTCAACGGTTTAGCGATATACATTTTTAATTATACTGATGTTAAGTGTAGGCTGGTTAGTTTTCTCAAGATGTTTGTTTGTACTATGGTTACCTTGCTCGTGTTTATGATATGGTTTTTGATATGGAATGGTTAGGGTGTTTGGTTTGGTGTTTTGTTTTTGTTGTTAATGTGGTGATGATGTTATTCTATTGATGATGGCCTGTAGGGCCTTGTATTAAAGGGAGAACACCCTATTTTGTTGTTTTTTATATAAAAAACACCTACATATTAGATACAATTTAAATATATTTTTTAAATGTTGATATATTAATAAAAAAATTAGATAATAATTTAAAACATATTAATAGTAATATTAATATTATGTAAATGATATAATAATCATTACACTAAAAATTAAAACATAAGCATGTAGTATATTGGTTCATAATAATAACACATAAGTTTAAAATTTTAAAATTCAAGGTTAAATAAATATAATATGTTTGTTTTAATTTTAATTTTTGTATTTAATAATATTATTATAAACATAATTAGTTATTAAATATAATATGCCTTATAATCATTGACCTACTAATATTAATTATTAAAATTAGGTAAATGTTAATATATTAATTTTATAAAAGTATAAATTATTTTTAATTTTTTATTAATAATATTATTAAAAATATATAAATAGTTTTAAAATATATATTTAAAAATAAAATAAAATATTAATTATTTATTAAAAAATCAAAATATAAATTAAATAAATTATTTTTTTTCATAATCATTATAAGACATGATATATTAGTATCAATCATTAAAATTATGTAAATGTTAACATATTGATTTTCTAATTATACATTTTCAATTTATAAAATAATATTATATAGATGTAATATTTATTAATTATGATTAATGTTATTTTAATATAAAATATTAATTTTTAATTAAGAATATATACTACAAATTTCAACTCTTAAGTTTATTTAAATTAAATTGATAAAATCATTCTTAAAAAATGGTAAAATAATAATTCACATTTATTATTTAATTTACCTATTTATAGTTTAACACCAAAAAGAAATTTAGCCAATTGATGTTCACTAAAAATAATTTTAAAAATTTATAGAGTTAAATATTTTACATATTCACTATAGGAAGATTAAATTTTCAAAAGGATAATTTTTTTATTTCTAATTAAACAAAAAAAAAATTATTGCAATACTATTTTTTATTTGTTTAAAATTACTAAACATAAAAAGAAAAGATTTGATTAATTTTTTTGCTAGAAGTAATCAAATATATACAAAATAATCAAAGCATTTTGTTCAACTTATACAAAATAATCAAAGCATTTTGTTCAACTTACCGCAACTTATTGATTTTGAAATTCAATGGTAAGAAAATTCAATAATCAAAACATTTATTCATTGTGCATGTATCTAATTTGTTATATAATAAAAAATAGCCGTAATCAACTATCATCTATGAAGTTCTCTTCATAAATCATACAACTTTACATAGTCTCAAAAATTATAAAATCAACAATGAGAACTTGGAATCCAACAATGAACCATTTTAATATAATAATAAGATCATGATCAAATTACATTTTATTTTTTTACTTTGTCTCCCAATATGTAATGCCCCGCCACGCAACCCTAGAGGAAGTTGCAATCCACTACTTAAACGTACCAATTTTTTTTTTGTTTAAGTATAAATAACATGAAGATAATACATATTGCCAACAACCTCTAAGGCCACGAGACAAAGATTACTTAAAAACCCAAACAACAACTAACAATAAAATAAACCGAAACATTAATCACTTAAGGAAATGAGACAACATACATTCCATTCAAGATAAATTACAACAAGGATATTTAATACCTCAAGATTCCAAATTAACATTTAAACAATAAGATTACAACACTCATTCCCTGAATGAGGTAATTCCAACCAAATGATTACATAAAACAACTCCACCTCGATAACAACTGAGGGGTAATAAAATACAATAAGAACTGAGAGAACAAGGCATGAGAAGAACTGATTCCCACGAGCTCTCCAACTGGAAATCACGAACGCACGAACATGAAGAAGAACCACGGAAGATGCACGCCACCCAACCACGTGGAACCTAAAGGCCCCACTCCCTCCCGTGCTAGGAGATAGTAATGGATTTCCTAGACAGACCATCTACCTCTAGACACAAGCTAGCACACTGAACTGAAACAAGAACAAAACCCACATTACTTAACACAATGGTTACAATGCTTCCAGAGTACAAAATCGAGTACCATCACTGTACAAAATAAACCAATGGTACAACACCATACCGACTGCTGTCATAGGAGGAGTGTCATCGCAAAGGCTGCATGGGATCTCCTGGCAAGTCTTCCTAGGTCCCGGCCCCCTCTCTAGGGATATCCTGGAAACCTCAACCGACTCCCGGCCCCACATGCACACAAGAGCGGAATCGATTATCTCTCGTAAAGACGAGATACCGATCTTGCCATTCCAGGCCTTCCCGACTCATCTCAAGTCTCGTACAAGCCCTTGAGCCAATGAGCGAGGCTAAATTATCTTATTAATGTTCAAAGCTACTCTCTCCCTAGTAAGTTAATTTAATTTTCACTTAATTAACTGACTCTCACATGAGTTATCCTGGTACCACTTTGGGCCCAGCGCTCGTTGAAAGCCACTCCCCTATCGACAACACAAAACTCAACCACATGCCAAGGGTAGACAATGCACTAACACTTATCACAAATAATCAAACACCTCAACAGGTAACACATCACTACGGATGTCCAAAACTGAAACCAAAGCGTGCACTACCCAAGGCTAACACAAGGTTGACTAACATACTGAGGCCCACATAACAAACTGATAACTCAACACAACCATGAATCACGAGGTCACACAACCCGTTCAAAGAACCAGGTAACCACTTAAGCTTAACTCACACATAATCCAAGATAGCCAAAGCAAAACATAATAGACATAGCATCATCTCAAGAAAACACTGCTGGAAGACTTACATGATCAACAAGAAACGACTTAAAGTCAACAATCATATAAACTCACGTATAACCACCCATACCAATAAATGAACCCATACTAGGAAGATTCACAAAACATTCACCCTCCTTCCACAACATCGAAGGCGAACAAATAAACACTGAAAATATTTCAGACAAATAGGAAAGCTAATGTTCGGATTTCCTAACTCCATTCAAACACAGATTTCATAACTTGCATTTATCCAGTCAATTGATCCCATTTCTATGCACGACATTGGAATATATAAAGAACAGATCATTTACTCTAAATTTCATAACCATATCCATAATCAAACACTTTAATGATGCAGCTTTCTGGTTAAAATTAAATCAACTGTTCTCCCTAAGTTTCACTAACATATTCAAACTCAAGGTATTTTAATAAATAACCTTTAAATTAAATCACTTAATCCATTTTGCAACAAAGGACATTCAATCAACTAAAATCGATATTTCAAATAAGACATTAGATTTTCCAAACTCCACTCTTGCCTCTAAAAGCATAACGATAATCATCTTAATATATTTGAATTATGACACCCCTTAACGCGTCTATTAAATAAAATACCATTGCGAAATCCATACAATTAAATATAAAAGCATGTTGACATGATTATTTACAAACAAATATTCAAAGTATGAATATACCTTCATGTACAAAGATACTCAATTTAGCCAACTATTATTTTAACAAATATAAAAAGAAGAATTCCATTAATTACAAAATATATCAAATAACTTTTATATTTCACTTAATCATTTCTAAAACCTTATGATTTAACCAATAGAATAAAACATATTTTAACTTATACCAAATTTCATTTAATTTAATATATATTAAATATATTATATTTTATATAATATATAATATTAAATATTATAAATATTATATAAAATATAATATAAAATAATATTCATTAAAATTTAAATTGAAATAAAAATAAATAAAACAAAGTAATTTCGAATTAAACAGACATTGGAAAAAGGGCCGAAGCCCAGGGCACGCAGCCCCTGCCTCCCGCCAGGCGGCGATGGCTATGTGCAAAGCACACAGTCCGCCCCCCGCCGGGCGGTGTCGGCTGTGTGTTCACACACAGCAAACGCCTCCCTCCGACGGCGGTCGCGGTGGCCGCGTGGTGGGGGTTGGCCTCCCCAGCCACCCAAAATAAAAAAATAAAATATAAAATATATATAAAAATATATATATTACTGTGTTTTTCCATAAACGAAAATCAATAAAATTTTATGGGGTTCTACCCAAAATTTAAAATTTTCTACAATAACAAATATACTTGTATATATATTTGTGGGTATCTCCATATATTGATATATATGGTTGTATTCACAAATATATATACTCAAATCTTGATTTCATACCCAAATTGTAAAAATAATCCAACCCAATTCAAGAAAATAGAACTTATTTCAAAACAAGAAAATGGGTTTTCAAAATCTAGTTTTAACATTGAGTTTTCTTGGATTTTCTTTCCATAACTTGGTATAAATTTCTTGTTTGGTTTCCATTCCAAATCTATCTACCATTTACCAATTTTAAGAGCTTTTCCATGAATTTCCATAGAATCTAACACTATATTTTCAAACATACAAAGTGAGCAAGAAGATGAAGGGAGAAATGATGGAACCTTGTGTTTCCTCCAAAATTGCAAGCTTTAACCATGGAGATTTTTCAAGCACTCTTTCAACTCCACCATCATAGCCTCCTCCAAGCCTCTCCACCCAAAAATTTTCAAAACCAAGAATCCATAGAGAGAGATTGAAAGAAAACCCTAAATAAAAATATATCCTTTTTTCCAAACTTCCCAATTTCAAATTCATATTCAACTCTTCACAAATATCTTTCCCCAAAATAGTCAACTATTTCAGAAAATATCTTTCTACCCCAAAGTCCTTGCATAAGAAAACATTTGAATTTTTAATAACTTTAAACAATTTTTCCAATTCCAATTTGAATTCAATATATTTTAGCACTTTATATTCAACAAAAGAATTAAATCTTTTACACTTTTAATTCAAAAGGGATAATTTAATTAATTCACACAATTAATTTAAATTATCAATAAAATAAATCTAATCCACTATTAGATTATTTTATTAATTTATTTAAATTAATTAATACAATAAATAATTTCCTAGCATTACAACCAAGAGCATTTAATCAGCAGTTAAGCAACATAAGCCATTTTAACTTGAATTTAATTGAAGATCAAGGTGAAAAGGGCACATGAAACAACCAAACTCGACTACAACCCGACGACACTCGGTGACTAGGGTAACGACTTGACACAGAAAACCTAGCTACTATCTCCCAATTAGTTTCCGTTGGTCAATGGACACGCTCAAACCTGAAAACCAGGTGGAGTCGATGTCATATACCTGCCAACCTGCAACAAAGAGCATGTCGAACGTGCATATATACATAATATGATCAGACACACCGTGAAGAGGAAATCTCAGAATCGTAGGGCACTCGCAAGCGAGTGATACAACCCCGTCCCCTTCACCAATACAATCTCACTAACTGACGCATCTAACATCATTAACATGATCAACAACATAGAACATCGTTAAATCAGATATCTTCTAAGTTAATCCAGAACATGTCGTAAAGATGGCATCAGAATAAAATCACATCAAAATATAGCTTCACATCGTTTAATTATTGCAATCAGAAGTAACCAAGTTCCAAATTCCCATCATAACATAACAAAGCATTACAAGGAGAACACCGACGGACAAAGAGCCAAAATAGAGGGGTGTTACACAATACTACTATTATTATTGTCTATTGCAAATTATGTGCAATTTGTTCAATCACAACAGCAAATGAATGGAATCTCAAGTCAATACATGTTCAAAATAAACTAGTTATTTGCACTATTAGAAGCTATATAGACTTAGAAGGAGAAGTATCAAGATGTCATTTGCTCTTAAAATATTGAAGTTATATCAATTTTGATTTCTTGTCATGAAGGATGGTATCAATCAACATAATAGTGGTAGCATAATATTGAACATAGTGATGTGATAGTGGAACATTGATTATCATAAACATATTAATAACTCTTTATATGATTTTCTTGTACCATTTAAAAAAGAAAACAAAATGCTTGAAGCTAAATGGGAAACACTAAAAATTTGTTAACCCCTCTTTAATAGATAATTATGTTCATTAGTGTCTTGAAAATTGTGCACTTAAACAAAATCCTTATTTTCTAATGCAACTATTATGTTGATTTTTCTTCCTTCTAGAGGAGAGGGGCCAATAGTTGTGTAAGGTCAAATAGTCACACAATCAATTATGATTATTCATATTAGTACTAGAATGAATTAATATTAGATCTTGCATATATTCATTTCAAATATTAATCAAAATATTACCAAATATGCGACATTATAGGATCAATAGTTGTTCACTTTAGAACTTATAATCCTCAACTAAAAAAACCATAAATACATTAATGAACAAGTGAAATAAATTCGTTTGTCTCAAATAAAATATCATAACTATCCACTATAAGTGTGTCATTTATAAAATTAAATGTTCATTTAATAAAATAAAATAGGACACTCATTTAAACAAGTATTGTTATCATAGTGAAAAAATATTGTTCTTATGTGTACAACTATTAGGGTAGCAATATACAAGCATTGTAGTATTACATATTAATAGCTTGTCCCATCACAAATATGAAAGGTGAACACAATGAATACCATGCATTTTCTTATTAAATGTGAAGGATTTTCAAAAAGTTTTAGTATTCAACTATTGGTCCATTTTTGTTTGATATAAGTCATATTTTAAATAATCATGTGTTTTTTTTATAACAACAAATAGTTCTTTTGTGTTCAACTATTGGTCTATTTGTGTTGAATATAAAAGCTAGAGATAACAAAGATTTATGGTTACCAATAGCTATTTGGTCCATTTAGTTTGCTTAAGTTTTATTTTAAATAAAAATATGATATTCTACAAGCAACACAAGATATTTTTTGTTCAACTATTAGGAATATCATGATTAAGTTTCGGTGAACCTTTAAAAAGTCAAATTTTGGACACTTCTCACTCGTGTTGATGTGGCAAGTTGCATGATGAGTCACACCTCCAAACCTTAGTTATAGATAGATAAGAGGCCAATTCACATTTCAAAAATTATGGTGGTCCTACGATTTTCGAGGCAATTTCTACATCCTTACAACATGAAAAAATCCCACACTCAGTCAGAATTGTAGATAAAAGGTTTGAAGGATGCAGGAGGATCATTACAAAAATATAGTCTTATCGAGGGTTTTTAGAAGTCATGAGTTGCATAAATGGTTGTGGGCAAGAGGAAGATACAGTTGCACAAATTTGTAGAATTAAATCTCAGTCATAGGCATTCGTACAGGATTCACTAAGTTTGATTTATAATCGTGATGGGCAAGAAAAGTATCATGGGCAATAGATAGGCAGATGCAGGTAGCTATGATATGTAATTTTTTACTCGTCACAATTTCTAGTAATTTTGTGTATTTATTTATTTTATACATAATTCTGGCGGTCAATTTTTAAATCAACATTCAATTTTCTTTCGATTATTAAGGTCCAAGCGAATCTATCAAACCAACCAATATTACTCAAATTTTGAGCCAAGTGCCAAGCCAAAAATGGTTCACACACAAATGAGAAATCTAATTTCAAGAATGGTAGCAAAAGACAGAAATTTTGTGGAAGATATCTAGTAAGGCTAGCTAATAGCAGAGCAGTTTATCATGTGATGGGGTATTGTGTGTCCATTTTGTTTAAAATATATTCTACTTATAATCAAATCTATTTAACTATATAAAAATAAATCTTATAACTAATTATATATAAGTGGCATATGGGGTGAGAGAAAACTGTATCCTTATCTAGATTGTTTGAATTTTGTATAATTTGTAAGCATGCAATTTGATGATAAATAATAATGTTAGAGACTTATTGATAAAAACTAGTCCACTCTCTCTATGACAACGGATTAGCTAGGCATTTCGTTCATTAATATTTATGGCTTGAAGGGTGGTTTTGCATAGCAAGGAAGAGGATGATGAGGACGAGGCAGATGAACATGGGCTCTCCCGTTACTCTTCTGTGTTGAGTGCCAATCAAGTTTGACAATGGTGGGGTGTGTCTAATCAATGGTGTTGTAGAAAATTAGGTGACCAACTCACAACTACAACACCAACAATTTACAAGGTCTGTATTTGTGTAGGAGGATGATGATAAGGCGGTGAACAGTTTTGGCATCGTGGATGAGAATTCTATTGAAATGGGTGTTCATCATACCAAATTGGCAGTATGTCTGACGACATTAGTGTTTTCCTGCACTTGGGTTTGTAGAGGAGAGGTGATTGATACTATGGATGAAGAATATCTTGTTCATGATTATGAGGAGACTGGTATCCAGGGGGTCTCAAGAGAAGATGAAAATTCAAATCTGCCTAGGTGGTATTTGGATTCACTCAAAACTCTGCTAGGATTGCAGGCACGCCTGAGAGCAGTTGCAGATGCTCCTTCCCCAAATGTAGAGTCCCCCTCATATGACAATAGCGGCAACAACAACAACAACGATAATAATAGTATGCCTTTCTTGCCTTTGGGGCCATCCTTGACAACTCCCACACCTCCTGATCATGAGTTCTCTTCCCCTGCATTCAATTTCAATGCACCTTATCCAGAGTACAAGAAGAAGAGTGCTAAGGGGAAAGTAATTATTGTTTCAGTTGTGGTTACAGCTGCAGTAACTCTTGTTGTAGCTAGATTGCTGCTCTACTACATGCATTGGAGATTTGTTGGAAATGGGCATGCATTCGAAGAGCAACCTAGATTAGATAGAGGGATTTTGAATTCAAGTGTTAGTGAAGGGTCTGATTTCTTTAAGGGACTAAATGCTTCAGAATTGGGTACGCTCCATGAGGGATCAGACTTGGCTTTTTCCTATAACCGGGATAAATTTGAGAGAGTGACCTTTCCAACATATCTGGAACATAATGATACTATAGGGAATCCTGAGGTTCAGGCTATGCGCTTACCTAAAAAGCCAACTTGCCTTCCTTGGCTGGTCCATCAGATGATGATTCCTATCATTCAACTTGTGAGACACCTTCTACAGATTCAAAGAGACCACTTATATCTTGTCTACAGGCTTGGGAGCTATCATCTGCACGTTCTTCCCCTTCATCTTCATCATCGTCACCACCACCTTACTCTCCTGTTGAATCCATTTCCCTCCAACTTGCTGAAGGTAGCTTCTTCCCTCCAACCAAACAAGATCCACCAAAACCACCTCCTACACCCATTTCATCTAGGCCTTTACCTCCTCCACTAGCTGTGTCTGTTAGATCTCCACTTGTTTAGTGTCAGAGCACTATAGGCTTACCTAATTCGCAAGAAGCAAAGCAACCTTGTATATTTTCCAGATTCACAGTCATCTCTTCCTCCTTTGCCACCTAATCTTCCACCATTATTCTTAAGGATAGGTCAAAATTCAAACCAATCAGGTCCACAGAAAGGCGTGCAACTATTCAATGCCATTGGGAGAAATGAGATTGAGACTCCTCTTCCCATGTTGAAGCCCCTGTACTGGGATAAGGTCCGTGCACCTCCTGATCATACAATGGTGTGTAACAGGCTGAGATCAAGTTCCTTTGAGTTGGATGAAGAAATGATTGAGTCTTTATTTAGCTGCACTACCACAAATACTATGAAAAATGAAGCAACCAAATCCTTAGTTGTTCATCCACCTGCAAAGAATCAGCCCATTCTTGATCCTAAGAAATCATAGAACATCGCTAAGACAAAGAGCTAAGATGCAGTCATCTGTTTCTCAAGCTGTTAGAAGCTGTCCTAAAGACAGGAAATCGCATGAATGTTGGTACCTTCCATGGTGAAGCTCAAGATTTTAAGCTTGATGCTCTACTCAAATTGGTAGATATTAAAGGGATTGATGGGAAGAGAACATTACTTCAGTTTGTTGTTCTGTAGATCATCAAGGCAGAAGGCATGCAGTCGACAGAGAGATCAAATGGCCTAAATGGTAGAGCATGTACCACAAGCAGTGACACTAAGACTATTAAGGATAAAGAACAAGATAACAGAAAGCTCGGGTTGCAACTCATTTCAGGGTTGGGTAACGAGCTACACAATGTAAAAAAGGCTGCAAGAATTGATTCACAAGCTTTGATAATTCTTTGTCCAATCTTTCTGAGGAGTTCGTTAAAATAGGCTAGATTTAGGAATCAGAGTTGCAAGGATTGAGAACCAGTAAAGAAACAAATCAGAATATCACACATGGAAACTTTCATCAGTCCATGGCATGCTTCCTCTAAAAGGTAGAGGACATGATTGGTCAGCTACAGAAAGAAGAAGAGAGTTTTTTCTATTGTAAAGGACATCACAGAGTACTTTCATGGGGATTGTAAAAAGGAAGAACTGCACCCAATTCACATTTTTATAATTCTAAGGGACTTTTTAGCCATTCTAGACAAAGTATGTAAGGAAGTGAGAAAAATGAAGTAGAATTTTCAAACTTTTGCATAGAAAGGATCTTCCATGATTTCCACAAATAGCTCCCCTCATTCTCTTTTCACCACAACTTTGGATAATAATTCTGATGGTTATGGCAATGAAAGTGTTTCTCCATGACATAACATTTATTGGTCATGAAGAAACCCTAGCTTGGGTAGATAGAAACTTATTTGCTATATATCTCTCATTACATGGGGGATTATACTGCAGATCCAAGAGATGGAATTTGCTAAATTCTAAAAGAAGGTCCCTATGATGGCAGAGATCAATAAACCTTGACATGTGCTTTAGGCTGCATTTTTAAGGGAAGTTCTAACACAGCTTGCATGAAACTTTTATCTATCATATGCATCTTAGTGGATGTAGAATAATTTATAATTGTCTACCAGTTCAGTTGTATTTACAAAGTGAAAACTTGATTGGGTTCTTTTGTTTTTTTAAAAAAAGAGTTGTCCGTGACTCTAGTTTAAACTAGTAGCATCATATGGGGGTGAAAATAAATGAGAAAATGTAAATGAATAAGCCACACAATGCATTTATGGTTTAGTTGTCTTGAAATCTGTTTCAATGACTGAAAGTCATTCTATGTATCATTGTTGATTGCCAACATAGTTATAAAGAGTTAAGTAAAGCGACTGCTAGTTTTAGATAAAATTTACTACTTGAAAGGGAAGATTTAGAAGGGTTTACAAAGTATGTTCAGAGGATGGAGAAGTGGTGGTGAAAATAAATTATCAAAACTATTAGTAGGGAATCAAACAATCAAAAATTACAATAAATGATAGGGTAGCATATTGTAATTTGGTTCCTCTTTTGGGATGGTGTTGTTGAATACATTGAATATTGAGAGAGGGGGTGAATCAATATTTTGCTAGCTAAATTAATTATTAACCATCCAAATATCAATCCACATCTAATTGCAAACCAAAAAATAAAAGAGATCATAACACATTGACATCAAGATTTTTGTGTGGAAAACCCAAGGTGGGAAAAACCACGGTGAGGATTAGCTCACAATATATTATAACTAGTTATAAGATATTACAGGGCTCACTACCAAGACTCATTGGCCTTGAAAGGATCACAACCTGAATACAAAATATGGCTTATTGCCAAGATACAAAAGGGTGTGGCTCACTGCCAAAATGAACTGGAGAAGTGCACCTACAAAGTGTTGGAAGTAGTTCCAGTTATGCTCTGAAACTATCAAAAGTTTGCTCTGGTTGCCGATGTATAATCACTATTAGTAACTTCACACTATTATACTTGCCGCATTACTTGGATATCTCCTCATCACTCTTTCATCACTTTGACCATCACAAATATATACACAGGCATAACTTCCTTTATCAATTAGGTTGGCCTAATTGAGGGAACACTCAAAATACAAAAGTCTTGTCAGCTTAACACAAAATTCCTTTTGGCGCACAAAAAAAAAAGTGTTATTAGGTTGTTAGGTCAGGCCAGACCTAAAAATAAACACACAAAAGATAAACCTTGTCGGCCAAAGGAATACCAAACTTTTTGTCACCTAGATAGCTCAACCAAATCTCACACACAAATTGAAAACTTGTTCATACTTGTAACTTTCATTCCCGAGCAACATATCAAAAAATCATAGAATTCCCTTTTACTAAGAAGATTTATGGACCAAAATATTGGATCAATATGATGCACAATTTACTTAATCAGTTGCCAACCAATGTTGGCATCAATGACAATAAACATGGAGGGCACCTTCTTTATTCTTCCAACAATCCCCTCCTTTGTCATTGATGGCAACATGTGCCAAAATGAAACTTGCTTCAAAACATAAATTGTGCTTAACTTCCCCTATCATATGTATAGAAACAAAAAAAGTGACATATCATACTTTATACATACTCTTCTTGTCTTCTTCTCTTCTCCGTCTTTGACATCAAGGACAAAGGACTAGAGAAAAACTTTAAATTCAGGAACTGGGGGCGCCTTGTAACTCCTTGAGAATCACTTCTCAAGCAAGTTTTCCATCATCCCAGACTCCTTTTTCCCTAGAAAGTGTTTTATGCAGAGATTCTATTTTCACCAAGCATTCTTCTCCTTCTTCCAAATTGGATGGGGCAATGCTCATTTTCTCAAGTTTTTTTGCTTCCATAAGAGCATTTGATATAGTAACATGTCTAGACATGACCAGATCTCCAAGATGGGTATACCACCTCATAGCCTCTTCATTTTGCCTCTATAGGATGAAAAACTTATTTTGAAGATCTGCAATAGAAACCCACCTAACATAGTTTCTATCACCGACAATCTTATAATCTCTGGAGGCATCAACAAGTTGTGATTCAATTGAGTCCATTAGATCCTTGATACCTCGAGTGGCTTCCGACTATTTCATGCAGTAAACAAATAGCAATTGGGCTTCTTCACCACATTCTCTTACCTCTTTTAAGGTTTTCAAAGCCTTTTCACGTGCAACAATACACTTATCTTGCAGAAACAATAACCTTTTCTTTAGAAAATTCAACTCTACTTCTTTTGCAGTCTGCATCTTAAGATTGGATGTGTACTCTTTAATAGAATCAACTATAAGCCTAAAATTTTCAATTAAAGCTAAAGAGTTGTTTAGAGTAACACAAGGGGCTATCTCTTGTAAAGCTTTGATAGCTTCATTTATCAACTCATTTCCTACTTCGTAGCCTCCTATGTGACAGAGCAAATAAAAGTGTTACTTAGCTTTATTTTGTCACCGGGTGTGATCTTTGTCAAATCCACATAACCTTTGTGAGATGGTAGCCTGACTAGCTGAGGTGGAAGCAAAGGTTGGATTACAACTTGTCTTGAAAGAAGACCTTTAAGAGTACTTCCAGATGACTCCTTGGATGGCTTTGATGGTTTAGGACCTTTGGGAACTTCACCTTTAGCCAAAATGGCTTCCTTATCTTCCTCTTTCTTCTTTTCTTCTTCCTCTTATTTTCTTTCTTTTTCTTTTTCTTTTTCATCACTAGATGACTTTCTATTTTCTTCCTTCCTTCTATCCTCATCATCCTTGTCATTATCCTTCATTTTCATCTTTGTTTTTCTCTTCCCCATTTTCGGTGGATTCTTGATGTTCTTCTCTTTTCACTGGATTGATCTATGTGATGGTCGTTAGACCTCTTGCTGGTAGTTTCATCTGTGTCCATCTGTGGGACAAGGGTCTCCGAAGCACCAAGTGTCTCATCAACAGTTTCCAAGACAAGGTTATCCATTACTTCTACAATAGTAGTAGGTTCTTGAATCTAAGCAGTATGAGACAAATAACTCGTTCTTGTCCCATAGCTCCTTGCTAATTTCCTAATCAGATCAAGAGTTTATTGCCTTACTTTTTCAACATAGTCTTCTTCCTTAGTCATTAACATGTTGACTCTCTACTTGACTCTAAACAATGTAGAACATTCTTTCAACAAATTTGTAGCTTCTATCTCTGAGTGTGTGGAACTAATAGATTTTAAGGCTTAACTTCTCATCTTGTCTTCGACATTTAAAGCTTCTTTCCTTCTAAGTACCAACTCTTTCCACACATTTTCAGTAACTTTTGACTATATGGTATCCATGTTTATGTTACAGATAACTATGTACTGAGCAAAAGCATTTATGATGGTTTCTTTTCCTTCATCATTAACTTCATCATATAACTAAACAGTTGACATAAGATCATTATCAATCATATTGTTCACTAAGGTTCCAAGAACCAAGGGTGGATGATTTCTTACCGGAGGAGAACCGGGCATGTTCTCCACAGGATCATATGAGTCTTCTTCATTCTTCTTCATGTGTACATGTATTCGATAGGCATCCTCGTCTTCCTCTATATCCTCATTAGTGGAGATCTCCATACTGGTTTTGACTCCTTCACCGAAAGTACTACCTCTTTTGTTTCTTTTCAGTTGATGCTCATCTTCTAGGCCAAGCTTAATTTCTTCTTCAACATCACTCAGATTCCTTTTTCTATGAGCTTTTTCTTTCACTCTTCTTCTTTCAGAAGCAATAGATGGTGCAGCAATAGGTATGTCCTTCTTCTTAGATGCCCTGGTACTGGGACCAGTAGGGGTAGCAACATCAACAAATGCAAGGACACTTTGTTCTTTCCTTTTCCCTTTCTCCATATTAGCACCACTAGGGGTGCAAATATAGAAATAGGTGTTGGTGTAGCACCATACAATAGCCTTCTTGATTTTTTGGGTCTCGAGGATTGTTCAATAGTTTTGGCTTTCCTTTTATCAAGAGCCTTCTTCAACTATGCAATGCCATCTTTAGTGTATGTTTGATCTTGGAAGAAAGCTTTAATTTTTTTTCTCCGTTTAGATGTTATAGCTTCTGAATGAATTTCAATAGATTTCTCCTCATATGTACCGAGCCTAGGTAAAGAGGGGTGCTTAGGACTGTCCAATAAAATCTCAATATACCTTTCTGCCATTTTCTCTTCAATCTCATATCCTAGAGGTTCAATCCAACAAATTTTGGGTTCTATGGCCTCAATGATTCATTCATTAGTAGATACAAGGAATGTTATCTCCTTCTCATACTTCTCCAAAATTCTTGGAATCCTTTCTCTTTCATGCATTTCGTTATGAAAGACTACAAAGAAAGCAGTTAGGGCATTGTTCTATGCCCTAAAATCTCCTAGACTATGTAGATGATCACAAATCTTATGAGCAACTATCCTAGTGTTATCCCATATTATGTTCTTTCTTCCTGGTAATTCCCTTAGAAAATAGAATAACAAACAAACAACTAGAGTGCCAAATTTAAAAACATGTTTCTTCGCCTTTGTCATACTCAGGTTTTCTATAATTTGCAATGTCAACAACTCAAAAAGATCAAAATCCTTTCCATTCACCACCATTTCATAAGTTGTGTGAATTGTTGTGGTCGATACAGAGTTTGCTTTGTTTGTGAAGTAGACTTTTTGCCCAATCATAATGGCAGCATACTTGACGGCAGGGTTTGTGATAGACTTCGTGGTTAGGGCTCTTCTATAAAACTTGACACCAGTTAACCTTGTGACCTTATCATTTTTCACTGCCTTAAGAGCTAGAATGGCACCAGTATCACAAAGACCAGTAACAACTCGAATTTCCTCCTTGTTGATAATCCCTAGTTCATCTATCCACACAAGATTGTTGTGAACGCTACTAAGTGCCATCCTAACAAATTTCACCTCGCTCTCGCTAGAAAAGTTCATAAACTAGTTCCAAACATTTAGCCTCATTCAAACTAGGTTTTCATATTCTGCTTTGAGCAGTAAGTCATCAATCAAATCATTGTCCCATAAATCCTTCAACTCTTGGTGATCAAATTCTTCAAGCTTCCCATGAATGTACGTTCTTGGGTCTTTGATGGGTAACACATGACTCAACATGTTCAAGAACGCACCCATTGGGTCAATTTCATATACTTTCCATGACCATCTTCTGAATTTTCGTTGGGGCCTCTCAAAAATTTCCACAATAGTAGGAGTGGCCATATTCTTCAAACAATCTTGAATAAATTTAACAAAGAGTTCCTTCAACTTTGAAAACCACAAAATTTAGATGATCAAAGAATACCCTTTTTCTTGAATAAATGTAACGATGTTCTTGACTCACTCACTTCTACTTGCACTACTTCTACCAATTTGTGCAAATGTTCTTTTCTTTAAGTTAGTTGCTTGCTTTATTATTTACTGTTTTTTCCCTAATTTTGCATTTATTACTTTCCAGCTTTAAAGTTGCCAACTACTATGTGAAATAAATTGTAAACCAAGAAGAGCTCCACAATTCTTTTGATTTGCTTGTTTTTTTCCGGATTCATCTCCAATACCTTCAAAATAGAGATTTACATCACTTATCCTTGTGTCATCGCATGACACCTCATATATTGGGGGCTTGTTAGATTTTTTTGTGACTCCTCCCCCTGAAACCATTACTAGGTTTAGTTCTTAGGTGAGGTATCTACACCGGATGCAGATAAGAGATTATTTGATTCATCCTTATTTTCAAGTTCTTCCTTCTTTCTCCAATTTTTTCCATTTCTTTCCTTACTTCTTCGAGATCTACCTTGTTCACAAGCTTATTTTTCTGTTCCGGATTAGGTTTCTTCCCAACTTTTCTCCTACAAAATTTTGAGATATGTCCTAGTTTGTTGCAAGTGTGGCACACAACATATCCTTGATCAAAAGAGTTTGTATTCATCCTTGACCTACACTGAAGACCCTTGTGTCCAAAGATATTGCATGTGGAACAGTAGCCTTGAAAAGATTGAATCTTTCTACTAGTATTAAACTTGTTCATCATCATCTAACTTCTATATTCGGTAGCTCTATGTCTAAACTTGTTGCAAACATAGCATTTTCTGACAAAGAATCAAACATTCTGACTCATTCTATTATGGTTCATCCTATTTCTACATTATGTTGCTCTATGTCTGAATTTATCATATGAGAAACAAAAACCATTAAAACATGGGTACCTTTGAGCATTAGGTTGTCAGATGGAAATCCTTGTGGTATTGTTCCTTTGGTTCTTTCTTTTATAATAATTTCTTTTAAGTTTCCTTTGATTATCGACTTTGTTGAGAATCGATTGTCTTTGAGCTTTGTCCTTCTTCAATTCCTAGACCACTTTTGTCTTTAGCAGGTTTCTGAGATGTAATCAACTCATCAAGCATTATAGAACTTGTCTTGAATATTTCTTCATAAGCTTTCTCTTTCTCTAGATAGGCTCTTAGGGTTACCGCTTCTTGTTCAAGATTTGTACATTCATTAATTTTATTTTGGATCTCAACTTTCTGACATTCCTCAATTCATTTATTTTCTTCTACTAGCACTTCTAGTTTGATAATATCCTCATTAGCCTTCTTCAGCTGATCACTAACTTCTCTATGTCTATCTTTGAATTTTTTGATCTACTCTCTTAACTTCCTGATACAATCATTTTCTTCCTTTAGATTTCCTTTCAGAGTTTCCTTCTCAGCCTCGCTTTTCTCCAATTCCTCAAGGGAAGCATGGATCTCTTCAGATACAAAGTTTTCTTCTAGAGAAGTAGAATAGTATTTGTTAGCCATGTATTCAAATTTTGGGGCCTTCTATTAAAATTGTGAAACAAGCACAAAACCACGAGCCATAGGTTCAAACAACAAACTAATACATCTTCCATGCAAGAGATTTGCAAACAATATGTGCAATATTCTTCAACAAGTAAAAGCTATAAAAGCAAGAGACTTTCAAGAAGATATGAAAGCACTAGATAATATTTGAGAGATATTTACAAAGAGGGTTGAATGCTTATAAGAGAAAAGCCCTAAATGAGAAAGAGATCAGATCATGACAAGTGTCAACATCACATGAGATGAGACATAAAGATCTAATATTAACTCAATTGATAAAGCAATCCTAAGTTTAGCTTAAGTGTATGAGAATAAATTAGACTAATAATCAATTAAAGATTAATTAATCATTAGCTAATGAATGATAACTCTAACACCCCCCTTAAAATGAACTTAGGGAGTAGCTAAAAACCCTAAAAAGAATGCATGATGGGTCCCAAAAAATAAGGTCAAATAAGGTACCCATGAACAAATAGAAGATCTCTATAATGTGGAGAAATAGAGAAAACCTCATGGGAAAAAACTCCACTCCAAAAAGAGATGAAAGCCAAGTGAAGGACTGAAGAAGCCTCCAAACAAGACAAGGTTGTCACAAAAGATAGGAACAAAGGGCGAACAGTGTTTTCAGCTTCTTCATGCTTCAGTGGTGTATACCATGTTAGAATTGTGAAACAAGCACAAAACCACGAGCTACAGGATCAAACAACAAACTAATACACCTTCCATGCAAGAGATTTGCAAACAATATGTACAATATTCTTCAACAAGTAAAAGCTACAGAAGAAAGACTTTCAAGAATATATGAAAGCTCTAGATAATATCTGAGAGATATTTACAAAGAGGGTTGAATGCTTATAAGAGAAAATCCCTAAATGAGAAAGGGATCAGATCATGACAAGTGTCAACATCACATGAGATGAGACATAATGATCTAATATTAACTCAATTAATAAAGCAATCTTAAGCTTAGCTTAAGTGTACGAGAATAAATTAGACTAATAATCAATTAAAGATTAATTAATTATTAGCTAATGAATGATAACTCTAACACCTTCCTCAAGCTGTAAGACATTTTTAGAGGAACTAGGCTCTGATACCAATTATTGAATACACTGAATACTGAGAGGGGGGTGAATCAGTATATCACTAGCTAAATTAATTATTAACCATCCAAATATCAATCCACATCTAATTGCAAACCAAAATATAAAAGAGACTTAACACATTGACATCAGGATTTTTACGTGGAAAACCCAAGGTGGGAAAAACCACAGTGAGGATTAGCTCACAATATATATTATAACCGGTTATAAGATATTACAGGGCTCATTGCCAGGACTCACTGTCCTTGAAAGTCTCACAACCTGAATACAAAATATGGCTTATTGCCAAGATACAAAAGGGTGTGGCTCATTGCCAAAATGAACTGGACAAGTGCACCTACAAAGTGTTGAAAGCAGTTCCGGTTATACTCTGAAACTATCAAAAGAATGCTCTAGTTGTCGGTGTACAATCACTGTTAGTAACTTCACACTATTATACTTGTTGCATTACTTGCATATCTCCTCATCACTCTTTCATCACTTTGGCCATCACAAATATAGACACAGGCATAACTTCCTTTATCAATTAGGTCGACCTAATTGAGGGAACACTCAAAATACAAAAGTCTTGTCAGCTTCACACACAATTTCTTTTGGCGCACAAAAAAAAATGTGTTATCAAATCATTAGGTTTGGCCGGACCTAAAAATAAATACACAAAAGATAAACCAAAGGAATACCAAACTTTTGTCACCTATATAGCTCAACCGAATCACACACACACTGAAAACTCGTCCATACTTGTAACTATCATTCTTGAGCAACATATCCAAAACTCATAGAATTCCCTTTTACTGAGAATATTTTCGAACCAAAATACCAGATCAGTATGACACATAGTTAACTTAATCAGTTACCAACCAATGTTGGCATCAATGAAAATAAACCCAGAGGGCACCTTCTTCATTCTTCCAATAGGTGTCACAAAAGAAACAGAGAAGATAAATACTTGTTTACCATACCTGTGTGATTCATATATAGATAGCCTTAATAGTAAGCAAGAAAATAAATGATTTTATAAAAATTATAGCATCATGTTTTGGAGATTAGAGATACAATGCAATAATGCTTTCATAGATTCTTCTATCTTCTACCTATCTATATAGAGAGGAGTGCCCTACAAAGATATCTACCTCAACTATAGGTTAGGGGGCATAGGCCCCTAGAGATATTATAGATGACACCAAGTCTCCCCTTGTGAAAAATGATGTCTCCCATGAAATTATGTCAAGTGATATTCTATTTTACTGCACTAAAATTCCATAGAGAATAAGGGTATGTGCAGGATCATCATGGAAAAAATAGGCCCTTAAGTGGCAAAAAATTCAAAAAAATCAGAGTTAGGCAACTTGACGTAAAAATTTGAATAAGTTATCTATATTATTTCAAAAATATGTAAGAATAGAATCTGTAGAAAATTGAATGTAGTTTCTAAACTACTAGGTTTATTTAAAAAAAAACTATTTGGTGAAAATTTGAAATTTCAAGGAAAAAATAAGTAGGTGTTTGTCCGACCACCTAACCACAATAAAATAATAATATATTTTTATAATATTTTAGATATAAGTAGAGGACTCATGTCCCCGATGTGATGCATAATTTTTGTAATTTTTTCCAAGTAAATAATTAATTATGAATTTTTATAACTTTTAAAAATATAAAACCCATATGTCCGACCACCTTAACTTGGTCAAAACTTATGAAATTCATTTTTTTCATCCTATAATATGTGAAGCATAGAATGTGACGTATGTTTTGATTCAAAAAATGTGATATCGTTTGAAAATTATAGATGTTTTTCAATCAGCCTATCAATCAAGACTTTAGTCATAATTCAATAGAAAATGAATAATAATAATTTATTAAATTCAAAGTAAAATATAATTTATATTGGTGGAAAGCTAAGAATCTCCTTTAAAACCCTTTTCATTTCATCAATTTTTAAAAGTTCCCCACATACCCTACACATACCCATCATATCGTCACTTTTTGGCCCATCATGATCCTGCACATACCCATAACATATTTTGTTGGATCTTGTATTCATCTCATATCAAAGGTATGAAAGTCATTTTATTTTGCCCATGGAATAGTCCCATGCATTGATAGAAAATTTTAGAGTAGAGAATTTGTTAGTTATCATTGATCGATATCTAAGCTTATGGGAAATGTATAATGAAGATTTGTTTTAAAAAATATGTTGAACTTTATAAAGATCAAATGAAATGGCTTTTGGAATTTGAAGGTTTTATAAAGCAAGTTACAAACTTACAAGCATACATGGGATTGGTTCAATCAATAGGATGCTTTCATAAGAATTTGAACAAAAATAAAGATGACAATTGAGTTATGCTTCATCTTCCTTTTATAATTGCGTGACTTTCATAGGAGAGAGGCTTGGGAAAAGAGAGGGGAAAAAGCTAAAAGTAAATTACAATAATATTGATATGGCATGTGTACCCTTGTTAGTTGTCACAATATACATGTGCCCTTGTTTTTAAAGTTCAATGTCTTGATATTTTCTATAAATTATTATTTTTAAATTTTTTATTTATATTAAAATAATAAAAAAAGATGGCATCTCTAAGTACCCCCATCTCCTATAAATCAATTGTATATGCCTTTGCTTTCCCATTATATGAAAAGTTTTCTTATTTACTGTCAATTGCTAGATTTGGATGGTGCAAGACCGATTATGGTGGTTCCTTGCACATTACCTAGGATGGAAAAACATTCTCTACTTGTCTAGTGAGGGCCCTCCTCTCTTTGAATCTAAGTTCATTACTGTATATTATAATGTGAATTTGATATTTTAGATTTTTAATTGGTGCAGAGAACACATGATAGTAGATGCAAGTGTCTTGATTTCAAGTGTCTTGATTTCAAGGCAGGTAATTCCTGGTAGAAACCACATAACCAAACCCACCATGACAACTAGTAGAACAAACAAGTGCCAACACTACTTAAATATCCATAATAGAAAGAGGCAAAGAGTTCATACCGTTCCACATATAAACAACAAGAAGGCCTAATAAACAAGGCATGCCCAATGTCATATCAGAAAACCTTGTGACCCTGTTTCAAAGTTACACAATCCTATATCACTTCATAATCAAAACCCTAAATCTTTAAACAAGAAACCCTCTAAATGAAAAGTAAAATCATACTTGAATGGCATGGCCCATATTTCTTCCATGAAAAAGCAAGAAATGATCACTATTCAAAAAGACGAATGAAAAACTAAAAGCAAACATGGTGGATGACATGATTAAATATGTGCACTCAAAATAACTGTTAGGTTGGAATTGTATGAGTTTTATTTTTAAATCAATTACAGTTTTGTTCATTTATGGTTTTGAAGGAAGCAAATTAGTCACTTGCATTTGATTCTTGCCTTAATTTGCTTGGTATGGTTTGATAATTTGATTTAATGTTTTCATTTGGAGGTGAGTATAGAATGAATTTAATTATGTCGTGGAGGGGATAGGGGAGATAGTGTTAAATAATATAAAATGATTTTTTTTACAATATTTGTAAGATGTTTTTGAGTGACTTTTTCTTGCTTTTTAATATTTTATAAAGCTAAATTTAATATGGGTCTAGAATTATAGTTGTTGATTTATTCGAATGTGTTCAAAGATTAAATGAGTGCATCAATGTTATGTCATTCAATTTCAATCTTTATATTAAAAAATGATAATCTTTTTACATTATTTTGAGTTAGAAGTATTTTTAGAAAGGATCAACTTAAGTCAATTCACTAATAATATCTTGACTCTTTTTTATAGATTTGAGTGCATATGTGAAAATTGTAGAGTCCAAATTGTTAGCACAAAATTCCTTCAAATATGGGTCTTCAAGCAAAACTGTTTCCCACCCTTCTAACTATCAATAGTTATTTTTTAAGCATATCAATGTATTAAAAAAGTGTTCATCAAGTTGCTAACACTTCATATTCCTTCATTTAAGCTAGATTTACTTTTTTAAAGTTTACTCAATTTCAAGAATCTATTGACAATCAACTTCACACTTTGAGTGTTAATTTAGTTACACTCCCTTAAGTTTTTTCACTTAGTCCAAACAAATCACTTCCTAAAGCATATAATGATCAAATATTTTGCAACTATTCTCACATTTTTTTTTGGCAAAAGTGGCAAGCCACTCTAATATATTACATTACATTTAAATAACATATTACAAAACCTAGTTCAAATGAGCATACCGGCAAGAAAGAACCAAGAAGAAAACCTCCGATTGTAGCTCAATTAGATACAAAATTATGACAAAATTGTCCCATTAATAGGGACCCATAGCATGGTCTTACAAAGTTCTTAAATCAATAATCTAACAATATTACAACCCCTCAAGATTCTTGAACACTACAATATTCACCATATTTCATATGCAGGCTGGACCCACACTTAATAAAAATCTTGAAATAGCAAAAAACATGATCCAAAAAAGAGCAACAAAACTAAATTGAAACTGGGTATTATTCCTCCATACGGTCGCCACCTTGGACTGAATTCTCGTCATGGCCTTCTAGAACCTCATGCATACCCAAATCATTTGAAAAGAAATCAAATCCAAACCTCGACTCCTTGTCTCTCTTTTCCACTTGCAGTATTCGAACCCTAGCACTGTGATCTTGGTACCCACCAACAGTAGGGATAGCTACATTTTGTCTTGGCACCGTTTCCACTTTCACTACATCTGACGTGGACGATACATCTCTAAGTTCCAATTTGTAAAAAGAGTTTATAAGAAGATGGGGTTTATGCTCATGCAAAAATGAAATTGCATAATATTTTTCTCTAATATCAAAAGCCATGGCTGGACACAATCTCCTACAATTCTTCCTTAAAACTTTCAAAACAACACTGTCATTTCTAAATTGCAGAGCAAGTCTAATTGCCTCAAAGATTTCATCGAAACCCTGCTATTTTTCATATACTCCCTGGGAATAACTCCCCCTATATACCCATTCCTAGAGAAAAAATTATACCCTTGCACTACTTGTAAGAGGGCATAATTGTCAAGCATATGAGGTTTAACAAATTTAGCCACAATTGATTCAAGCTCTGCTAGAGATTGAAAAAGATCTAGAACATTCGACAAGAACACTGAGAGTACCTGTGAGGAAAAAATATATACGCTTGGCTCGAGGGCTTGTTATTTCAACACCTAGAATCAACTGCACTGACTCCACCCTAGGGCACAACACATGAAAAACCAAAGATTTAATTTTTTGTGAGAAAGGTGCTCCTCAAATGGTCGTTTCCAAGATTTTACTGGGCAATGCACCCTAAAATTCAATGTTCGAGACATCATTTTGACGTTTCTTCGAACACAGATAACCCAACACTTAATTCTATGGTGACCTCCAAACAAAATGACAATGCTTTTTTATGAAAAGAGCCAAATATATCTGCTATTTAAAGCTAGATAAAGCTTATTAATTGCATCCATAACAAACAGGGCCAAATATTTGACAAGATTTATGCTTCATTTCAACTCGTATGAAGTCATGTCTTCTGCAAAGATAATAAATTTTCACAACACTTAAAGGAATTTGAGTACCTGCAAGTAAACCTCACATTAGAGAAATTAAAAGTGACAAACAAATGTCCAACTCCAGGGGCTCATGGAAGTTGTGCATTCTATCCTTCATCTGATGAAGCTAGGCTTAGGTGATGTAAATTCGGTACTACATTCAAGAGAGGGGAATCATTACCCATTAGCCTTGCTAGCCATGTTACAAGATAACATGAAACTGGAAGGAAAGAAATCATTATGTGTTAATACTTGCCCACTAAAATATTAGAAACTCAATGTTTGGTGATGGAGTGACATCTTGAAGTGTACATTCACTAAAGTCATAAACAATCATAACTTAATCTTACCAATAGCCGAGCTAACCAAAATTTCCCATATGAATAAAGTCCCAAATCATGAGATATTCGTGCAATTTGATAAGCATCAAATCTCCATCTGATAGCAGTGCAAATTAAAATTCCCATCTTTTTAAATACTAATAACTGAAAATTAAACAAGATTTAAAATATCCTGCTAACCCTTAAGATCCACTTAAGATGTTAACCCTTCATGCAAATCTAGTGTATCTCGTTGAGCAATTACAACTAGTTGAGGAAAATTTGAAAGTGAAGAGGGATCATATAATATAGATATTTCCTGCTTGTTGCTTCCCATATTGGCTAAATAGTCAGCTAAATTGTTGCCTTCTTTATACGTGTGTGTGATATGATAGTTATGAAATTTATCAAGCAAATCCCATGCGCGTTGAAGCACATAGTGGAGGCTCCAATTCTGAACCTTCTTTTCTTTGCATGCATTGACTATCAGTAAGGAATCTCCTTCGATATGTAGGTTTTAATACCCAACTTCAAAGCCATTTCCAATCCTATCAACAATGCTTTTGATTCAGCTAAATTATTAGTTCCTTTGAGAAGATATTTCAAGGTTAGTGCTATTACCTTTCCTTTTGAATCACACAAAAAAATACCTACCCCTGATTCTCCTGGGTTACCTTTTAAAGCGTCGTCAAAGTTCATCTTTATGAAGCCTACTTGGGGAGCCTTCCATTTGACATGTTTCTTAATGCACTTTTCTACCTTTGGTTGCAAAAGACTACTTGGGAAAGGCCCAGCTTTAAATACTTCCAATTTTGTAGGATACAATTGTCCCAGTTAGTGAAAGATGAGTTAATGCCTTTGTGCTCTTGGACGCTTGCATTTACAACCTTAGAGACTACTTTCTCAATTTTAACATTTACAACATCATTTGAAGAGGTTACTTTCTTGAAAATGCGCAAATTTCTCTCCCACCAAAGATTCCATCTGACTAGAGCTAGAATCACTCTCCAAATACATGCAAAGAAAGAATATTTGAAAAGAACTGGCCAACTTTGAAATAAATCCCATAGAGAGTTTGGTAAAGGGGTGTAGAAATTAAGCTTGTTAAGAACAAACTCTCAACTTTGTTACGCAAACTTGCATCTCACAAATAAGTGATCTACTTCCTCAATCCCCTCATTACACAAAGGGCACATGAATGGGTCTACTATTTTTAGTTTAGCTAATTGATCACTAGTTAAAATTCGCTTCCTCAATGCCAACCATGCAAAACTCCTTGCCTTGGGTAAGTAGGTTTTTTGAATTCTGACTTAAATCCTTACAACCTTGTTTGACTGTATAGATACCATCCTTTGAAGGAGCCCAAATCAATTTATCCGGGTTTGAAGAGAGATAGACCATTCGATCATTTAGCACTTTTTGTAACACACTACACTTTTGGGTGGTCAAAGAAGGATATGATATTCTTTTCTAGATTACTTTACCCAAAATAGGCTCAGCCAACTGAACATAATCCAACAAATATTCCCCCCAAGCTTCTTTTAAAGTTTCCATTACCTAAAGTAAATTAGGATTATTTTGCAATGGAGGGTTCCCATTCCAAGAATCCATCCAAAATTTGACACTTTGACCATTATTTACCTCCCAAGAAATATATGTAGCAATTAGCTTCTTGCATGAGATCTGAAAATTCCATATAGCTGAGCCTTTTGGAGGATTAGCAACAGTAAAAATTCTTGTGGGGTCCATGTTATCCAAATATTTTCCTTGCAATATTCTACATTATTTGGCTTTTGGATTAACATACATTTTCCAAGCAAGCTTTGTACCAAAAGCTCTATTCCTTTTCGAAAGGTTTAGAATACCCGCTCCACCTTGAGATTTATCGCATGACATAGTGTCAAGAGATATTAAAGGCACCTTCTTCTGCTCGTCAATATTTCCTTTCCAAATAAAACTTCTGATCACTTTCTCAATTTCTTCAATTACATATTTTGGAGCCTTTAATACTGCAAGAAAATAGTTAGGTATTGAAGACAATACTGCTTTTACTAATAAAATTCTCCTAGCAAGAGATAACCATGTGGCCTTCCATACCAAGATCCTTGATTTAAGTCTTTCTATTACTTTCACCTAATATGTTGCTTTGTTTGGTCTTGAAAAGAAGGGTATCCCTAGATATGAACATGACAAAGTTGCTTTTTGGAAACCCATAATTTTAACTATCTTCTTCTCAATGGCCTCACTTGTGTTGAGGATATAAATTTTGGATTTTGAGGCATTGATCTTTTGACCTGACGTTGATGAGTGTTTGTTTAAAACCTCTTTTATCTGATTTGCTTCTGCAAGTGTTGCTTTCCCAAATAGATTTGTGTCATCTACAAACAGAGAGTGTGTAACTACTAACTCTATATTTTCAATTTGGATCCCTTTCCATAGTCCTTGAGAATGTTTCTTGATGATGAGTCTGCTCAAAGCCTCAGCCATGATTATGAACAAAAAAGGAGAGAGTGGGTCCCCTTGCCACACTCCTTGTGATGCAATGAAGAAGCCTGTAGGAGATCCATTAAGTATGATTGAAAATTTAGCCCCTGAAAGGTATGCAATTATCCATTTGCACCATCTCGCAGAAAACCCAAATTTTAACAACACCTTAAAGATCATTATATTCAAATTTTTATAGGTCTTAAACATAAGGTACAAGACCCCATTAACAAAAATGCAATCAAAGCTGGAGGGGTTAATGATAATGAAAATATATCAATCAGACCCTTAAATTGTCATTTAAAAATTTACACAAGTCCATTTCCAATAACAATGAACTCGATGATGTACAACATGGTCATGATTATGTGGGAGACATTGAATCTAATGATACATATTCTTCCTTTCTCCCCCTAACCCACCAATTTTATTTTACAATGAGGAAGCCTTTCAAGAAAATATTATGGACCATTGTAAATTTCAACATCCATGATCCATAATCTATGAACCACAAAATTTATGAAAACCACAAAATATGTATTATACATATTGTATTAATTAGTCATAAGTTAAATGGAAGTTAATAATAGAGGAAGAGGAGAATTGAACATCATATTTATTGTGCAAATCTTCTAAAGAGAGAAAAACTAAACTAATCAATAGTGGAAAATACCTACTGTCATTATTATCTAGTAAATGGCATGTAAAATAAATATAAACTGAAATGGTTACTATCTACCCCTTGTTGCATTCATACAAGACCTTAGTTATAGATGCAATCTACCTCTTGCTCCACTATTTGCATATTTTCCTCATTTTCTTTATGCTTCTCTAACACTTCTTTCCTTTTACATCTCATATCAAAATACAACACATAATTGTTCCTACATTATGAAATAAGAATATGCAATACATGATTTATATCCTCTCAATTTGGGTAGGTACAACATACAATTGTTCTCTCAGTGCCCCCTTAAACTACCAATACAATCACAAATTTATAATTTACTATGCACAATAGTATTCTCTCAAGCCAAGAAGAATACCAACCATTACAAGAAACTAAAATGATTCTTATTAAATTTCAATTTTGATTTTGAATATTTTCACAATTAGGGACACTATGATAACAACCCCAACAAGATCCAATTTTTTTGCATTTTTTTTGCATTTTTTTTTTTGTATATGATAAAGCATGGTTTCGTGGTAGGAATTCACACAAGGTTGCAGGTTTGTACAAGTGTGCAAGTGTTTAAATAAAAATCAATTTTCATCTTTTTAGTTAAGTGAATTCGTGTTTTATCCAAATGTATCAATTGAGTTTCAAATTATGTCAACATGGAGGACACGTAAGCAACAATGCTGGCAAATTTAGTGTTCAAAGGAGGTTAAATGTGCATTTTGATAACATGAAGTGGAGAGCTTAGATGTATGTGTGAATCAAAGGCTTTTGTACTAGATAGGACGATTCCCAAATATTTGATGATGTCACTTGCATCTAGTTGGGGATGTCAAAAGATTGAGAGTAGCACACAGGATGTCTATTCAATAATTAACAATATTTATTTCTAGTTGCAGGCACATTTTGTATAATCATTTATTATCATGTTTCTAGGTGGATAGATCAAAAAATCACGTGTACTGATTTTTAACATGATATTTTGGCTTTCATTCTTTTCCATGAGCATGTGCAAAATGATCCAAAAGCATGTGTAAAAAATATGATATATGATGTTTTGGCGAAGCCAACTCACCCAAAGTACAAAAATTTGTGTTGATGATTATTAGGTCATTATTAAAGATTGAGTTAAATTTCAAGAGATTTCTATTTAACTCAACAAAAGCTCATGGACACAAGCAAACTATTTGCATTCTGTGGATGGTGCTATAGGTTTAATGTTGTGCCATTGCAACGAGTCTATGTAAAGAAGTGGAGTCTATGAGTGTTGTGTTGCTACTATGGGCTTATGTAGATGTGTTTTTTGATGTCCAAACTTGGTGGTAAGTCAACTAAGGTTCTAGAATTGTAAATTTTTGAATATCTCTTCAAAGAATTATTGTTGTTACTATCCATCTTTGTTCTTCTCTTTCACTTGTGTTATGGTTTACTAGTGTTTTGTCATTTTGGTCTTTACTAGGGAAGGGCCTCTCGAATATTTGATTTCGTAGGTTGGTGGGAAGGGTCTTTATTGGTGTTTCCATTCTATGAGGCCAAGCTCAACACCAAGATGCCTTCCAACAATAGAGCCATGCTCTAGATCACCCTCCTCCAATCCTGTCCAACCTGTTCTCTTTCACCCTGTGTGTCATCATTCTCCTTCTCTATTCTTTCTCCCACCTATATATCCTCTCTGACAAAAAATTTCTACCATTTATGATCTATGTGACATCCTTGGCCCATTTGAAAGCTCCCATTTTATCGCAGGTAAAGAGGATGTTGTCGAACATTGTAGACTTTAGCTTCCTTCCTCATGAAATTCCTCCATACCCATGTGATTCCTCCTTCATTTATAGTTACATATTTCTCTTTGTTCTCTATCCTCGTGCTTTACTCGCATTTTCTCTCACATTTTTCTCCATGAAACCTTGTTTGCTAACGTCTTGAGAGGGAAATAATACCTCTCCAATTTACCTAAAATAATGCTTTTATGGTGGTTTGCGAGTCCCTCCTCCTCAGTGTGCCATCTCCCTTCACTATTCTTCTTCCTTGAGCATTTTCCTCCTTCATTCTCCCAACCAAGCCATTGCTACCCCCATCCTCCATAAAGAGCGTTCCCTCAATCTGCCCAAAACTTTTGCGATTATCGTGGGTTGTAGGTCAATATTCTTGTACATTTCATTCTTCCCACGACTTGCCTAGGCTTCCTCCATTCACATGCAAAATCAGATGAAAAATATGGGGGAGAATAGGGGTGCCATGATTTATTTAATGTGTGGCGATCCCTCTGTTTTCTTGTGCCTTCATTATTATAAGTTGTCTCCTTGCTGGGTCACCATGCTTGCACCTTCCTCGCTAACTACCATTCTGCAAACATTTAAGAATTCCCATACCTTGTTCTACGTCATTGCATGTGATGCTAAGCCTCCCATACCTCCATAATTAATTTGTCTATGTTCTCTCCTTTCTTCTCCACCAACTGTGTTGGTCCCCCTCATGTTACATTAAATTAAAGTGCCCCCTCAATTTATTGATTTATCTGACTATGTGATGCCCACAAGATATAGTCATATACAAGGATGTGACAAAAATAAATAAATAAATAAAAGAATTGAAAATAAAAATAAATAGAAAACAAAAATGGGGTAGAAATAAGAAAAAATCATAAAGAGAAAAAAAAAGAAAAAAAAAACATTGAATGCCAAATAAGAAAGAGAGAGAGAGAGAGATAAACGATCATGTAAAGATGAAGAATTACATGGTGAAAGAAAAAGATTGAATGTTAGATAAGAAAGAGAAAAAAAACATATAAAGACGAAGAATTACATGGTGAAGGTAATTAAAAAAGGAGTTGAAGAGAGATAAAAATGTGATAAAAAAAACAATTGTAAAGAGAAAGAAAGAGAGACAAAAAAATAAAGGTAAATTGAAAAAAAACATAAATAAAAGTAATAAGAAATAAAGTGAGATGTGCATGGGCAAGATAAGAGAGAAACACACGCAAATGAAGAGACATAAGAAATAAGAAAAAATAATTAAAAAAGAAACAAATGAAATATAAAATATATGAATGAAAAAATAACATTAAGGAAAAAGAGAGGTAACATGAAAAATCAAGACAAAGAAAAATAAAGTAACAAAATGAGATAAATAAATACAATACCAAAATTAATTGAAAATTATGTGACCTATAAGACTATGCTCAATCAACCATTGCCAACAAGAAAAAGATTATAGAAAAAGAGTCTGAGAAAAAGAGAAAAAATATGATAAATAGAGGGAGGGAGAGAATGACAAATCTACATATAAAGATAAAAAGAAAAAAGTAACAAATAAATGAAACAAGAGAAACATAAAAGATGGATGGAAAGAATAAAACAAATAAAGAGTGAGTGAGCAAGAAAACGAGAAGAGAATAAAGAGAAAAAAATCTGAGAAAAAATATAAAAATGGGCAAGGAAGATAGATAAACAAAGAGATAATTGAGAGGATGAGAAAAATACATAACAAATAAAAAATAGAAAGACATATGGGGAGAGAAAATAAATAAACAATTTTGATTGGTGAAGCCATGGTTTCTAGAGCTTTTTTTTTTTGTTGACTCAGGGGTATCCCTATGACACAACCCAACACTTAACCTTCCTTACCTTGGTCTTACATTCTGCCAAGTTGGGGTCAGAAAGGGGTGGGTTGGATCACAGGGATATAAATTCTTCTAAGACACCTTTAATCCCAAGGGCAGAGGAGAGGGATGTTGGTTGACTCAAGGGTATCTATGTGACACAACTCAATGCTTAACCTGTCTTACCTTAGTCTTACATTCTACCAAGTTGACTCAGGGGTATCCCTATGACACAACCCAACACTTAACCCGCCTTATCTTGGTCTTACATTCTGCCAAGTTGGGGTCGGAAAGGGGTGAGTTGGATCACAAGGATATAAATTCTTCTAAGGCACCTTTAATCCCAAGGGCAGAGGAGAGGGATGTTGGTTGACTCAAGGGTATCTCTGTGACACAACCCAATGCTTAACCTATCTTACCTTAGTCTTACATTCTGCCAAGTTGGAGCCGGAAAGGGATGAGCTAGGTCACAAGGATATAAATTCTTCTAAGACACTTTTGATCCAAAGGGTAGAGGAGAAGGATGTTATGTTACTTAATGCGAATGATTGTTGGTGTATCAATCAACAAATAAAACATAGAAAGACATATGGGGAGAAAAAATAAAGAAAATAATTTTGATTGGTGAAGCCATGTTTTTTAGATCTTTTATTTTTTTGGTTGACTCAGGGGTATACTCGCGACACAACCCAACGCTTAACCCACATTACCTTGGTCTTACATTCTACCAAGTTGGGGTTGGAAAGGGGTGAGCTAGGTCACAAAGATATAAATTTTTCTAAGGATCTTTGATCCAAAGGGCAGAGGAGAATGATGTTATGTTACTTAATACGAATGGATTGTTAGTGTATCAATCAACAAATAAAAAAAAGAATGACATATAGGGAGAGAAAATAAAGAAATAATTTTGATTGGTGAAGCCATGGTTTCTAATTTTTTTTTAGTTAACTCAAGGGTATCCCAAGACACAACCCAATGCTTAACTCGCCTTACCTTGGTCTTACATTCTGCCAAGTTGGGGTCGGAAAGGGGTGAGATGGGTCACAAGAATATAAATTCTTCTAAGGCACCTTTGATCCAAAGGGCAGAAGAGAAGGATGTTATGTTACTTAATACAAATGGATTGTTGTTGAATCAATCAATAAATAAAAGATAGAAAAAATATAAGGAGAGAAAATAAATAAATAATTTTGATTGGTGAAGCCATGGTTTCTAGATCTTTTTTTTGGTTGACTCAGGGGTACCCCCACGACGCAACCCAATGCTTCGTCTTACGTTGGTCTTACATTCTGCCAAGTTGGGTTCAGAAAGGGGTGAGTTGGGTCATAGAGATATAAATTCTTATGAGAAACCTTTCATCCAAAGGACAGAGGAAGAAATAATTTTGATTGGTGAAGTCATGGTTTTTAGATCTTTTATTTTTTTTGTTGACTCAGGGGTATCCCCATGACACAACCCAACACTTAACCCACCTTACCTTGGTCTTACATTCTGCCAAGTTGGGGTCAAAAAGGGGTGAGTTGGGTCATAAAGATATAAATTCTTCTGAGAAACCTTTGATCCAAAGGACAGAGGAAGAAATAGTTTTGATTGGTGAAGTCATGGTTTCTAGATTTTTTGTTTTTTTTGTTGACTCAAGGGTATCCTCGCGACACAACCCAACGCTTAACCCACCTTACCTTGGTCTTACATTCTGCCAAGTTGGGGTCGGAAATGGGTGAGCTGGGTCACAAGGATATAAATTCTTCTAAAACATCTTTGATCAAAAGGGAAAAGGAAAAATATGTTATGTTACTTAATAAAAATGGATTGTTGGTGTATCAATCAACAAATGCAAGATAGAAATATAGATGGGAAGAGAAAATAAAAAATAATTTCAATGATTGGTGAAGCCATGGTTTCTAGATTTATTTTTTTGGTTAACTCAAGGGTATTCCTGTGACGCAACCCAATGCTTAACCCAACTTACCTTGGTCTTACATTCTGCCAAGTTGGGGTCAAAAAGGGGTGAGCTAGGTCACAGGGATATAAATTCTTCTAAGGCATATTTGATATAAAGGGCAGAGGAGAAGGATGTTATGTTACTTAATACAAATGGATTGTTGGTGTATCAATCAACGAGTACACTAAAATCACATTATGATTTTTTTGTAAATTGACTTGCAATTAATCAAAATATTCAAATCCAAACCCCTTTCAAAAATGATAAAAATGTATGAACTTCTCTTTCTTCTTTTTTTAATTGACTCAAGGGTATCACTGCAACCTATCTCAATGCCCAACCCACCTTACCTTGGTTTTACATTTTTCCAAGTTGGATTGGGGAAAGGATGTCACATTAGGGCAAGACTAGTCCCCTGGGGATGTATACAATAGCCCACAAGACATGTGCATTGGGTCAACCCAAACCTCGAAGTCAAACCTAAGACTATGGGGAGCATACCCATGAGTTAAGCCTCCTTTGTTATTTGTGTGGGCTCTAGGATGAACTCAACTTCTATTCCTTCTTAGGAGAGAGAATGAGGGTATGGAAATCGATTTTTAAATTCAATTTTAGCATAGATAAGCCAATTACTATCTATGCCTCTAACATCGTCAAACAATTGAAAACCTGTTATGTATTAAAAATTAAAAGAGAATGAGAAAGATAAAGAGAAAACATGAAGGGAAGGAATGGGCTTGAAAAATTAGATACAAGGAAAGATAATAAGAAAATAGATCTAGATAAAGAGGTATGAACTTCTCTTTCTTCATTTTTTATTGATTTAGGGGTATCCCTATGACCTGGCCCAATGCCCATCCCACCTTACCTTGGTCTTACATTCTGCCAAGTTGGGGTCGAGAAAAGGTGTCATGTTGGGGCAAGACTAGTCATTTGGGGATGTATGCAATAGCTCACAAGCCACGTGTAAACCTGAAACTTGAAATCAAACCCAAGACTATGGATACATACCTAACTTCTATTCCTTCTTAAAAAAGAGAATGAGGGTATAGAGATTGGTTTTTTAATTCAATTTTAGCATAGATAAGCCAACTACTATCTATTCCTCTAACATCATTGAATGATTGAAAACATGTTATGTATTAAAAATTGAAAGAAAAAGAGAGAAAAAAACATGAAGGAAAGGAATGGGCTTAATAAGTTAGATACAAGGAAAGATAATATGAAAATAGATCTAGATATAAAATAAATAAAATGAGAAGTGAAAGATAAAGAGTATTTAAAAAGAAAATAAAAGAAATAAATAGAGAGAAATAGGTACGAACATGGTGAAACAACAAAGGAAAGGTTGTGAGAGAAGTCAAAAGATAAAAAGTAGACAAAAACGATAAAAATATTAAAGAGAAATAATGAAAGTTCAAAAAATAAAAATAAAGAAAGAATAACATGGAGATGAATAAATAAATAATGAATGACCAAAAAACATAACTAAAGGAAAAAAAGATAAAGAGAAAGAGAACAAATATATACTCCGTAAGAATTTAAATAAATAATAAAAAAAATTAGAAAGACTTAAAAGATATAAATAAATAAAGTGGAGATAGAATGAAAGAATTCCAAACAAAAAAAGGAATTGAAGAGATATAGAAATGTGGTAAAAAGAAAGATCTAATTTTAAAGAGAAAAAAAAGAGAGACAAAAATATAAGTAAATTGAGAAAAATATAGATTGAAATAAAACATAAATAAAAGTGATAAGAAATAAAGTTAGATGTGCTTGGGCAAAGTAAGAGAGAGACACAAAATAAGAGACAAATAGAAAATAGGGAAAATAATTAAAAGAGAAACAAATAAGATATAAAATATATGAATGAAAAAAGTAACATAGGAAAAAGAGAGGTAATATTAAAAATCAAAACAAAAAAATAAAGTAATAGAATGAAAAAAATAGATACAGCACCAAAAATAATTGAAAATCAAAAATAAGAAACAAAGAAGTGGCAAAAAACATCAATTAAATAATGATAGATAAAGAAATAAAGAAAGGACATTACATTGAAAGATTAAATAAATAAAGCAAAAAAAAGAGTAAAAAAAAATTAAAAATAAGAAAAAAAAGATAAAATGGAAGCTACAAAGAAGAGAATTAAAAATAGAAATAAATAGAGAGGTCAATAAAAAAGGATAGAATAACCAAAAAATTTTAGAACAATAGAGATAGAAAAAAGAGAGAGGCGAGAGGTAAAAGGAAAGAAGTGAGACAAAAAACACAAAGATAGATAGATGGAGAAAGAGAGACATAAAGAGGGAGAAATAATAAATAGAAGGTAAAAAGTGAGAAGATAAAAAATATATAAAAAGGGGAAGAAAGAGAAAGGAAAGAAAGAAGAAATATGAGATGACGATCTAAATGACGAGAAAAACAAATCAAGAAAGAGAAAAGGAACAAAAAAGAGACAAAACACCAATAAAAACGAGAGAAAGAGAGAGAGAGAGAGGGAATAAAATGGAAAAAAAAATCATATAAAGATGAATGAATGAAAAAGTAAACAAAGAGAAAAGGTAAAACAAAGAATGGGATAAACACCAAAAAACAAACAAAGCAAGAAAGGAGAAAACACCCTAAGAGAGAGAGAGAGAGAGAGAGAGAGAGAGAGAGAGAGAGAGAGAGAGAGAGAAGAAAAGAGGGAGAGAAAGATGGAAGAGAGAGATGAAAATAATGATAAAAAAAATTAAACAAAAAGAACAATATAAAGAAGAAAAGAAAACTAGAGAAATGACAAATAGACAGAAAGAGATAGAAAGAAAAAAAGAGAAAATAAATAAATAATATGAGAGAAAAAAAGAGAAATAAAAGAAGAAAATAATTTAACATAAAAAAGAATGAAAAAAGCAAGAAAGAAAAATGCAAAAATAAATAGAGAACAAAGATATGTAATATTAAAAGAGTGATAAAGAAAAAAAGAGGTACATAGACAACAAATGAGATAAATAGATATAAAAAGAATATAATAAACATAAAATAAGCTCGACAATAAATAAGGGAAAAAATGAACGATTATGAAATAGAAATATAAGGAAATTAAAAAGGTATTGAGAGTGAAAGAATAGAAAAGAAAAAGACAATTGAACCAAGAAAAAATAAATTTAAAAAATGAGAGAAAATTTAAAAACACTAGAGAAATCAAAGAAAAAGAGATGAAAAAATAAAAAGATAGTTAGATGGAGAAAGACATAAAAATAAAAAGAAAGAGGGAAAAATTAGTAAAAAGAAAGAAAGTACAAAGTGAGATGTGCAATTTGTTCAATCACAACACCAAATGAAAGAAATCTCCAGTTAATACCATGTTCAAAATAAACTAGTTGTTTGCACTATTGGAAGCTATATAGACTTAGAAGGAGAAATATCAAGGTGTCATTTACTCTTAAAATATTGAAGTCGTACTAATTTTGATTTTTTATCATGAAGGATGGTATCAAGCAATATAACATTGATAACATAATATTGTATAGTGCGATGATGTGATAGTGGAACATGATTATCATAAACATATTGATAGCTTTTTGTATGATTTTCTTGTACCATTTAAAAAAAAAAACAAAATACTTGAACTATGTAGTCAAATGGGCAACAAAGATTGTGGGTAGACGCTAAAGATTTGTTAACCCATCTTTAGTAGATAATTATGTTCTTTTGTGTCTTGAAAACTGTGCACTTAAATAAAATCATTATTTTCTAATGTTCAACTATTACTCTAATTTTCCTTCCTTCTAAATAGTTGCTATCTATTTTGTATTGGCCATTTTTGCTCGTGAACATTCCATTTTTTGATTTGTAAAAATCAATGAAATCATCATCCAACGAAAATTTAGGTGGCATAAAAATTGAATTGATTTCTAATGTCTCCTGAGGAGCTTCTAATGTCGTAATTTTGGGTATTTATTTATTTTATACAAAAATCTTGGCGGTCAATTTTTAACTCAACATTCAATTTTCTTTCTGATTATTAAGGTCCAAGGGAATTTATCAAGCCAAGCAACAATACTCAAATTCTAAGCTAAGTGCTAGGCCAAAAATTGGTTTACACACAAATGAGAAATCCTATAGGGAATCAAACAATCAAAAATTGATGAACTCCAACAACACTGAAATCACATGTTTTCACACCAACAAATGATTCTATGTGCTTGATAGAAATAGAAAGGACTTTATAATAGCATATGTGTTGATATCTTCTATGTCAAAGTTTGATGGAAATCCTATGTGACAAACATTAAAGAAAAAAATATATATAACATCAAAGATTTTGTATTGATTTTGTCAATCCTAAGACCTATGTCTTCTTTTATTTCTAAAGTGTAGTCTTAGCAATAGATTAATCAGTGCATAAGCTTAATAAAAAGATATTATTTTAGAATACTCTCATATACAATAGTAGGTGTCACAACATATGTCATCTACAATTGTCGTCAATAAATTTTCTTTTTCAATCAATAAAACATCACTCTATGAATGGATATTATTTGATTACATTGATGTAAATGATAAATATAAAGATCAATAAATATCAAGACATTTAGCCATGCAAAGAAATGGAGAGATAAGAGTAAGGATAAAGTGAAAAAACACTCAAAAATTGATTACAAATGCACAAAATATAGTCATTAATTATGGGCACCATTCAAACATGGTGGAGGAACACTGTAATGTAATGACACCTACCACATAAAGATATAAAATTGGTGAAGAAATAAGTTGCATACCTGTTAATACTTTAATTTTGTTTGTAAATTCTCAATCACATTCTTCTCATCTTCATGTCAATCCTTTGCTTCTCTCCTGTATTTATCAAAAGGAAAATTATTATTTATTTTGCATTATTTTGTTTTAATTTTTTAATTTTATTCTTTCTTTTTTATTTTATTTCAAAAACAAATTAAATCATTTTAACATATAATTTACATGTAAAATATTAATATAAAATTGAAAATAAATATTAAATTAAAATCTTATTATTTAATGTTATTAAATTAAAATTGAACTGCTTTTTAATGTCTCATGAGCAGCTTCTAATGTCCTGCAGTTGATTATGTGGCATTCTATAAAATAGTCACACGCCTTGTCTGTGCTTCGACATTTTACATACATGCCTACTAAAATACCCCTTCATTTATCCTTTGATAGATGCCCATACTCACTCAGAATTGCAGCAAGAGTATTTTTTATGGCAGCAACAAGTTTGTGGGTCTGAAGTTTTTTCCATTGTTGAGAGAGTGGTTATTTGTTGAATTTACTTCTTAAATTGTTGTGAAATGAGTGTTTATGTTGACAACCATGCTATATTGGAAATTGACTAAGGTAGCTATGCTTTTGTCTCATATCTCAGTATTAGATTAGTTGTAGTGAAGGTTTTTTTTAGTTATTTTAATTAAATTTCTATTCATATTTTTGTAACTAATTAAATTTTACAGGTTTTGTTAAGTCAGTTTTGAACCTTAAGAGCATTGTATTTTTAGATGTAATACTGAAATAATAGAATGGATCTGCATGTTACTCTTCTTATGTGTATTTTATGAAATGACAACACACAAGGCTTCCCTTCAGTTCTATATTTATGTAGTTTGATTCTTATTTAAGATGATACCTAGGAAGGAAAATGCATTGAGAATGTTACATAGGTCTATTTGTCATTGCCTTGTGTTATGGGCTTTCTAATGTGCTCTGTTGAGTTATTATGATTTATGGGCTTGTGTATAACTTTGATTAAATTCTGAATTTTTTTTAATATATTTTGGACTAGTATAATTCTCTGGATAAAGTGCAAAGTAGAATTTGATTTATCATAAATTAGGACATGATTTTACTAATATTATATATATGTGAAACAAACCCTACAATCAAGAATTTGCAAACATGATTTTTAGGTCTAAACAGAGAGCTTAGCTTCCTTGCTAGTATTCTTATTTTGATGGTCTCAGTATTGTAACAAGAAATACTACTTTTTAGAGCAGTATTTTTTACCATATATACAAGCATGTTTGTGTATTTTGCATTACTTATATTGCTGTTCAATCTTATTTCCTCGTTTACACTCCAGTCAATCAGAAGGCCAATGGTAGAAACACACTACCATTAAAATCATGAGACTAATGGTTGTGTTATACTTCATGCCACCTTTGCATTCACATAAGCTCTCTCTAAGTGGCTAACAAATTCTCTTTAACATGAATCTCAGTTTTAGCTATATAGTCACCAAGTTTCTGGATCTGAAATCTTTTTCCTTATTGAGGGTGATTATCTGTTGCTGACAACCATTCTATACTGGAAATTGACCAAGGCAGCTATGCTTTGTCTCATAGCTCAATATTACTGTAGTTGTGGGAAAGGTTCTTCTCGAGTTCTTTTCACTAATTTTCTATTCATATTTTTACAAGTAATTAAATTTTACAGACTTTGTTAAGCCAGTTTTGAATTGAAAGAGAATTCTACTTTGAATTTAAAGAGAATTTTAGTTTTAGATATTATTCTGAAATAAAAGATCTGTTATTTTTTTCTTAGAGATTTACTTAACTTTCTATCCGTCTTTAAATCAAAATTAACATATACAATGAAAATACAAAGTGTTTTGCTTCATTTCCTAAGCCCATTCTCCTCTATATATAAAATGGCATGCTCTCATTTTAATTATCTGTAATGCTGTCTTGGCAGAAACATAAACAAGGCTGCACCAATAATATCTGAATATGCAGTCTACAACAGTTAAAACACTATGTATAACTCTCAGCAGTCTTCAACAGAAACATAGTATAAAGAAGAAATGTGTTCTTACATAATTTGTATTGCTCATCTAACCATCGAAGTGTGTGTTTCTCCTGAAATTTTTTCATAAATTCAACTAATATATCTTCATTCACTAAGTCACATCTCTCTTTTAACTCTTTTCCATCTTTTAGTCCATATGTTATTAACTTGTATATACTTTTTTCCTAATTTCATCTGCGCTGTTGAAACTGTATAATTTTTACAAATGTTACAAACCACCATAGCTAACTGCTTTTTTCTAATTTCATTTGTACTATCAAAATGTATACATTTTTGCAAATGTTGCAAACCACCACAACTAACACATCATATTTGATCATATGTTTAAGGAGAGTGCAGTTTGTTCTACAGATGGTAATGGTTTTGTGGTTGATTTATAGGCCTTCAAAAAAGCATGCAAATCGTGGTCTGATAGAGAGATGGTGGTGCAAATTTCTTATAAACCCCACTACATTTGCTGGGCCCTGCAAGTCCCCTGTTTCTGTCAAGGTAAGCATGGAAACAGGGCTTACCATTTAAATCTTACAAGGTCAAATCCTAAACAGTGGAGTTTACAGATTGAAGGAGAAATAATCGCTCCAGCACACGGATCTGTAGATAGAAAAATGTGGCTCACATTCGCAAACATCTCTGCCCTCACTATACAAGGTGGCGTTGTAATAGATGGGCAAGGCAAAGTTTGGTGGGAGAAGTCTTGCAAAACTAACGAGAAAAATGTAAGGATAAGAATACTCTTTTTTCTCTTCATATCATTTGCCAGAGAATTAATGCATTAAACTCTCCGGCTTCTTGTTGAATCTCTTTTTTCTATTCATATCTTTTAGTCCATATGTTAATTAGCCTCATGATTTTAATGGCAGAAACTACTATTAATATGTTGAGGGTGTGTTTTATGGTGGTGGTGATCTTGGAAAGTATTGTGGCACAATTCTCCACCCGTTTACTTGTGGGAGAAGAGTGATTCCTTTGGCTACAACATTGAAAAATTGAGGCAAGCCTTTGTCATCCCCTATGTGAATGTGGAAATGGTGATTATAACTATTATTGGGCAAGATTGGTTGAAATAGCATCCATATGCTCCTTTTTAGAGGTGACTACTAATGTTCCTCTCAAACTCCATGGACATTATGATGGATTGTGATATGGTAAGAAATCTAGCAAACCCATATGTGTAGCCATTTATCTTCTTCATGTCTTCTCTTGATCTGGATCCTTTACAATTGGTGGATAAAAATGATATGGTTTGTAATGCTTCAGTGGCTTCCCTACTTTTCCTTCTGAAAGATAATGTTGCTTGTGACTCTCTTTCTGAATATCCTCTATGCATCAATTGTCCAAGGCCTAGTTTGAATAATGAGCTTATCGTAGATTCTACTAATGTCTTCAATGCTCTACATTTCCTATTTAAACATATTGAAGAAGGTTTGCACCTCCCATTCTTTGTTGTGCCTCCTCCTGTGGCTATGAGCTCGAGTGGCAATTTCCTTGGATAACTTTTGTTGGGTTTTGCCTCTATGAATTTCAACATGGTGGTTCCTTGCACATTACCTAGGATGGATAGACATTCTCTACTTGTCCGGTGAGGACCCTCCTCTCTTTGAATCTAAGTTCATTATTGTATATTATAATGTGAATTTGATATTTGATATTTTTAATTGGTGCAAAGAACATAGGATAGTAGATGCAAGTGTCCTCCTGATTTCGAGGTAGGTAATTCCAAACAAGCGCCAACACTGCAGTACTGATATACTCGAGAATGATAGGTGTCTATGGGTAGTATTATGTTTGATATGGGTAGAAGTTAAGGAGCATTCTATGATAGTGATGGCTAGCCTTGGTTGCTTTGTAATCCGATGGACTGCAAGGAAGAGAGTTTCTAATGAAGAATCGGTGGGTAACAGTTGGACCAACCTCAAAGTATAGTGTTGAATTATCATGATGTGGAAATGGTTGATCTAATTGAGTTGATGGTGGACCTCACTAAAGTATGTGAAACACTAAATCCTCCTTCAAGTTGTTTGATGGTGCAGAAGACCGGAGAAAAGGATGCGACCCACGGTGTAGTGTGGAATGTACTGACATTCCTTTTCTATTTGGGATGCACTAAGGGAAAGTGTGTGTTAGCCAATGTGGATGTATTTTCTAGCCATTGTTGTGATGTGATGTACATAATATGAGCTCATCAGTAAAGTACTTGTGATGTACACATGAGGTAGTCACTATTTTGATGCGATGTACCTATGAGCTCATCATTAATGTACTTGTGGTAAGTGTGTGATCCAATCACTTTCATACTTGGGATGTGCATATGAATAAATACCTACTGTACTTGTGATGTATGTTGGATCTAGTCATTGTGTATAGGTGGCATACATTAGAGCTAGTCATTATGTATATGACTTATACTGGAGCTAGTCATTGTGTATATGTTATGCATATTCGAGCTAGTCACTTGTATATGTGACGTATGTTGGAACCAATTCCTATGTATATGTGATGTGTATGAGCTTGTCACCTTAGATATGTGTGAGGTATGCTCAAGTCACTCCATATAGGAATTGGGAAATTATGAAAGGATATGAACCTTGTGCATTTGTGTATATTTGCACACTATTGATTGATAAGGTTTGGTATGGAACCAACACTTGATGGTGAGTTGATACCATTATATTATAATGGGCTAAGTTGATATCTTACGCTTAATGAATAGCCTTGGTTTAGAGGTGAGATAAAAAACCCATATAAGACGAGGGAATGAACTCTTTTTGACCTTGGTGGGTGAACTATGAAGCCTCTGATTCCTATGAAGGGATACGTAGGCAAGGCCATCAAGAATGAACCCTCGAGGCTTAGGTCTAGGCCTAGTAATGGCTTTAACCTTGGTAGCTTACTACTCCTATGTGTAAGTATATAAGTTTGATGAAGTCAGGCTGATGCTTCCATGATGAGTAGTTAAGTCTTGAAGTTGACACCTCTAGTTTGCATGGAAGATGCCCCGTCGATTAAGTTGGAATTTATTCTGAATTGAGTTGGTACTTGTTGATTTAAAAAAAAAATAGTAGCAACTAAGGGGTGGTTGTTACAGTTGCTATCTATTTTGTATTGGCTATTTTTTTCTCGTGAACATTCTATTTTTTGATTTGTAAAAGTCAATGAAATTATCATCTAACGAAAAAATTAGGTGGCATAAAAATTGAACTGATTTCAAATATCTCGTGAGTAGCTTCTAATGTCGTAATTTTGGGTATTTATTTATTTTATACAAAAATCTTGGTAGTCAATTTTTAAATCAACATTCAATTTTCTTTTCGATTATTAGGGTCCAAGCGAATCTATCAAGCCAAGCAATTGTACTCAAATTTTGAGCCAAGTGCTAGGCCAAAAATTGGTTTACACACAAATGAGAAATCCAATAGGGACTTAAACAATCAAAAATTGATGAACTCCAACAACACTGAAATCACATGTTTTCACACCAACAAATGATTATGTATGCTTGATAGAAATAAGGACTTTATAATAATAGATGAGTTGATATCTTCTATGTCAGAGTTTGATGGAAATCCTATGTGACAAAACATTAAAGAAATAAATATTATATAACATCGAAGATTTTATATTGGTTTTGTCAATCTTGTTTTATTTCTAAAGACCAATAAATATCAAGACATTTAGCCATGCAAGGAAATGGAGAGATAAGAGTAAGGATAAGGTGAGAACACACTCAAAAATTGATTACAAATGCACAAAATATAGTCATTAATTCTGGACACCATTCAAATATGGTGGAGGAACATTGTAATGTAATGACACCTACCATATAAAGATATAAAATTGGTGAAGAAATAAATTGCATACTTCTTAATACTTTAATTTTGTTTGTAAGTGCTCAATCACATTCTTCTCATCTTCATGTCAATCCTTTGCTTCTCTCCTGTATTTATGAAAAGGAAAATTATTATTGATTTTGCATTATTTTGTTTTAAAAATTTATTTTATTCTTTCTTTTTTATTTTATTTTCAAAATAAATGAAATTATTTTAACATATAATTTCATGCAAAACATTAATATAAAGTTGAATATAAATAGCATAATCAAGAAAATAATTATTAATTATTATTTATATGTAAAACATTAGTATAAAATTGAAGCTAAATATTAATTTAAAATCTTATTATTTAATGTTATTAAATTAAATTGAATTGCTTTCTAATGTCTTGTGAGCAGCTTCTAATGTCCTATAGCTGGCTATGTGACATTCTGTAAAATATTCACATGCCTTGTATGTGCTGGCAATTGCAATGACAACATGACAAAATCCCCTTCCTTTATCCTTTGATAGATGCCCATACTCACTCAGAATCGCAGATAAAAAGTTTGAAGGATGCAATTGCAGCAAGAGCACTTTTTATGGCAGCAACATGTTTCTGGGTCTAAAGTGGTTATCTGTTGAATTTGCTTTTTAAATTGCTATGAAATGACTGTTTATGTTGACAACCATGCTGTACTGGAAATTGACTAACGCAGCTATGCTTTTGTCTCATATCCCAGTATTAGATTAGTTGTAGCAAAGGTTCTTTTTGAGTTATTTTAATTAAATTTATATTCATGTTTTTACAAATAATTAAATTTTATAGGTTTTGTTAAGTCAGTTTTGAATTTAAAGGAGCATTGTATTTTTAGATGTAATTCTGAAATAATAGAATTGATTTGCATGTTACTTTTCTTATATGTATTTTATGAAATGACAACACGCAAGGCTTCCCTTCAGTTCTATCTTTCTGTAGTTTGATTCTTATTTAAGATAGTACCTAGGAAGGAAAATGCATTGAGAATGTTACATAGGTCTGTTTTGTCATTGCCTTGTGTTACGAGATTTCTAATGTGCTCTGTTGAGCTATTCTGATTTATGGGTTCGTGTATACAAGCATACTTGTGTATTTTGCATTACTTATATCGCTCTTTATTCTTATTTCCTCGTTTATACCCCAGTCATTCAAGAGGCTAATGGTAGAAACACACTACCATTAAAATCATGAGGCTAATGGTAGTGTTATACTTCATGCCACCTTTGCATTCACATAAGCTCTCTCTAAGTGGCTAACAAATTCTCTTTAACAAGAATCTCAGTTTTAGCTATATAATCACCAAGTTTCTGGATGTGAAATCTTTTTCCTTATTGAGAGTGATTATCTGTTGCTGACAACCATTCTATACTGGAAATTGATCAAGGCAGCTATGCTTTGTCTCACTATGTATAACTCTTAGAGATTTAGATAGCTTTCTATCCATCTTTAAATCAAAATTAACATATACAATTAAAATACAAAGTGTTTTGCTTAATTTCCCAAAGATTCTCCTCTAATATAAAATGACATGCCCTCATTTTACTTATTTGTAATGTTGTCTTGGCAGAAACATAAACAAGGCTGCACCAATAATATCTGAATATGCAGTCTACAACAGTTAAGAAACTATAGTATAAAGAAGAAATGTGTTCTTACATAATTTGTATTGCTCATCTTATCATCAAAGTGTGTGTATAACTCTCAGCAAAGTCTACAACTATGTAAAACACTATGTATAATTTGTATTGCTCATCTAACCATCGAACTTTATTCACTAAGTCACATCTCTCTTTTAACTCTTTTCCATCTTTTAGTCCATATGTTACTAACTTGTATATACTTTTTTCCTAAATTCATCTGTGCTATTGAAACTGTATAATTTTTACAAATGTTACAAACCACCATAGCTAACTGCTTTTTTCTAATTTCATGTGTAGTATCAAAATGTATACATTTTTGCAAATGTTGCAAACCACCACAACTAACACATCATATTTGATCATATGTTTAAGGAGAGTGCAGTTTGCTCTACAGATGGTAATGGTTTTGTGGTTGATTTGTAGGCCTTCAAAAAAGCATGCAAATCGTGGTCTGATGGAGAGATGGTGGTGCAAATTTCTTAAACCCACTACGTTTCCTGGGCCCTGCAAGTCCCCTGTTTCTGTCAAGGTAAGCATGGAAACAGGGCTTACCATTTAAATCTTACAAGGTCAAGTCCTAAACAGTGGAGTTTACAGATTGAAGGAGAAATAATCCCTCCAGCACACGAATCTGCCTTCACTATAAAAATGTATGGATAAGAATACTCTTCCTTCACTATAAAAATGTATGGATAAGAATACTCCTTTTTCTATTCATATCATTTGCCAGAGAGTTAATTGATTAAACTCTTCGGCTTCTTGTTGAATCTCTTTTTTCTATTCATATCTTTTAGTCCGTATGTTAATTAGCCTCATGATTTTAATGGCAGAAACTACTATTAATATGTTGAGGGTGTGTTTTATGGTGGTGGTGATCTTGGAAAGTATGGCTTCTTTGTGATTTTACTTGTGGGAGAAGAGTGATTCCTTTGGGCTACAACATTGGAAAATTGTGGCAAGCCTTTGATATTTTAGACTTTTAATTGGTGCAGAACACAGGATAGTAGATGACAACTAGCTAACAAACAAGCGCCAACACTACTCATATCAGGCGTCCAACACAATTCAACAAGACAGAGGGACACCAAACACAACCATCACAGTGGAGGGAAAAACAGGGTGATAGCTTAAACAGACACACAAACAAAAAGATCGAGAAGGATGTGTGAGACTCACCATAAAATGCAGATTCACAATGAGTATATAAGATTCTTGATGTTTTCTGTGACCTACGTATACCCTGTTTCAAAGTTACACAATCCTCTATCACTTCAGGATCGAAACCCCAAATCTTTAAACAAGAAACCCTCCGAATGAAAGGTAAAATCGTACCTGAATGGCATGGCCCATGTTTCTTCCATGAAAAAGCAAGAAATGATCGCTGCTCAGAAAGACAAAGTAGAATCTCAACAAATGAAAAACTAAAAGCAAACGTGGTGGAAGGCATGATTAAATGTATGCGCTCAATATAACCGTTAGGTTGGATTTGTATGAATTTTTAAAAAATTCAGTTACAGTTTTGCCGGTTTATGGTTTTGAAGGAAGCGGCCTATTCGCTTGCATTTGATTCTTGCCTTAATTTGCTTGGCATGCTTTGATAATTCGATTTAATGTTTTCATTTGGAAGGGAGTATAGAATGAATCTAATTTGATTGAGTGTTAATTCATGCGCAGTTCCTTGCATCATCTGATAAAAAAAACAGTTTTCCACAACGAGTGATCTTGGTTGTTAGATTGTACAGTATTTGTCTATATTGGATTTTGTTTATTAGAATATTTATTTGTGCTTTGTTTGAAAACATATAATTGATATCTTTCTTTTTTGAAGAGGTGGAATATAATGTTCTGTTATTTTCAATAGATATAGTCAATATTTTGATAATTTATCTAAACTAATTTTATTACACAATTTTCTTACATCTGTAATTGTTTTCGTTCAAACTTAATCTTTAATCAATTGAGAAACCATTATAACATTGAATTATTTATTATTCAACAATTGTTATGTTTTGGAATGTTGAAATTGTAAAAAAATCTATTGTTTTATCTAATTTATACTTTTGTTATGCATGTATAATATAAATGTAGTTGTACTACCTACATTAGAAGCAGATTATGTTATAAGGAGATTTGGTGCAAGGTTTAACAGCCACCATTACTTCATTCATCATAATTTCACTTTAAGGCATTGCTTAAACTATGACCTGAAGAACCCACTTCAATATCATCCATATAATCATTCCTCCAATTTTAACCCTTTAAAGAGATACTCACATGATATCCACATATCTACCGAGTTTAAGCATTTTAGTTCTAAAACTACCTACCTATTCATGTAGGAACATGAAAACATAATTGTCCACTCCACTTGATGATGGGAATTTTCCAAATTTTATAATAATAATGATTATTCATCCCAATCTATATCTAAGAAACATCCAACATGGTCATCTCTATGTCATGATTGGATGGGTCTTCCATTTGTTTACCATGTAGCATTACAGTTTATTTCATTGAAAGAACAAACCTAATTTACATATACATTATTAGTATGTAACAATCCTTGTATATTCAACTTCTTAGTATAAATTATAGGAATTAGATGTAATCAAATACCACTCACACATATACATCACAAGGTGATAAATATATACATAATAAAATTCCATACATAGCGAAAGATTATGAAACAAAGTAGCATGCATTCATGGAAAATCGTGAAGAGTTCATATATCATGGATTAACTTTTCAGTCCAAAAAGGGAGTTTGAACACACTTGTATTAAAGTAAAATTCTTTCATTTATGCCTCATTATCTAAGGCAACTATGTCTTCTTCCTTTCCATAGATAGGTGTTGATCTAGTGGGAGTTTTCCCTTGAGATGAATTTCTCTTATGCTTCTCTTGTTTTAGTCGCTTTATAGCCATAGCTAGATTTTTTGTATCAGAAATTTATGGTTCTTCAATTGGTGGCCTCTTCTTAACTCTAATCATGGGCACGTCTGTAATCGTTGTCTTCTTGGCCCGTTTCCACATTTGTCTTGCTAACATATCTTCCCACATCTCTAACACCAAGAAATGACATTTCTAAATTAGGTGTAAATTCTTGGCTACAACGGTTAAGAATTCACACTAGACTTACAAATTCACTATTTAAAGGTTTAAATGTCATACATATTTTACGTACTTACAAATAAACATGTCAGAAATAAATCCTATATAATAACATTGATATCATCTAAAATTTCATGAAAAGATTATTACTCATATGTTGAAATACTGAGTACACCACCTCCAATACTAGTTTTGAGTAGGTTTATTGGTTAAAAAATATGTATTTTTAGGGGATCATAAATAAAATCAAAAACCCCTTTACTTCTTGTTTGTCGAGTGGCGGTCATGATCAACAACTTTCATAATCCACATAAATGAGATTGGACACCTTAAACATTATTACTTAGGGTTCAATTAAGTAGTTAGAAGTATCTGTATAGGGTGGAAATATTCAATTGACCTTATTTGTTAATTAAACATAAATAAACTCCTATTTGACACTAAATCCTAGGGTTACTAGAGAGGATCCAAACCAAGCCCATTCACAATGAACTTCCATTATCAGCCTATCCTTCTTTTTTATTACTATGGTTACCCTAGTCTTGTGTAGTTGTTACACATAGCAGGTCTATGTGTTGTGATATTTTTATTATTATTAATAAGATCCTTATATGACATTATTCCCAAATTTCTTTAAATGTTTTATATTTCCTTCAATGGGTCTTAGAATTCCTTGCCCATTATGGCCTTAGTGTGACTACTAGCTATGGACCCATTTCTAAACTAACCCTCTACTTTTCCTTATTTGATTCAAATATGTACATTTCCCCCATGAATGTGAAAAGAATCACAGTTACTCATATCACTTATGCAAATACCAATAACAACAATGTTGATAAAATCCTCAAAACAAGGAAATTTCAATGAAACAATGAATAAAATTTCGAATCAAAATCAACCAATGATTTTTTTTTTAATATGATGATAAAAATTTCAATGGTGGCCACCATGAAACAATTTCAAAATTTAAACCATAAGTCAAATCGAAATAGTCCTTGAGGAAAAAAGACAATTTTGAAGTCCAACAGGTCAAATAAATTTAACCATTTCAAACAATTGAATAAATAAGAAAATAAGTAAATAACTAAGTAAATAAAATCAAAATTATGAAATAATAATAAGAATCTCATCAATTGGATAAGTTTTCCACAACACTATCTCTAGGTGACTCCAATCAAGTAACCCATGGGGGAGAAGAGGAATTGGTGGTATTTTCTCATTTGACGACTAGATTTCCTTTTCCTTAGTTTGTATGAGAAGCCACAATTAGGTGCATAACAAGTGATGTTTTGGTAGTTTTAAAGTCAACCAACGATTGCCACACATTACTTCAACTTGCAATATTGGTTTTCAAACTCTTGAGAATCCCACCTCCCTAATTGGTTCACCTAAAGTTACCCATAATGCTATTTTATGATTAAGAGTCAAATTTCTACTGATAATCTAGATGATAATTATAAGATACAACTCTCATCCATACAACACCAAACTTTCCTATTGTGAGCCCCAAACAATGCCCAGAGTTCCCAGAGTTAGAACCTAGGCTCTGATACCAAAATGTAATGCCCATAATTTACACTTAGATAAAAACACAACCAATTTTTTTTTTTGAATGATATTATAAAATACTAACATCTAACAACCATACGTGAGCATGGTACATATATTGTGCATCGGGAGACAATGCTCGTGCAACATCATCACCACCATGTAGCTCAAGAGCGAGGTAAGGGGATGAAAATAAATTTAGGTTGACTCGAAACACAGGGTTGACTAGACCCTTAACTACCAAATCAAGAGTTGATGCTCACTTTCGCATGAAATTTAATGTCCTTATTAGACCTCCTTGGTAAGGGTTCTCACGTGGGAAAAACATATAAATATCCTCAAATTTGATTTACTATTAAACCTAAGGACTTATTGACAAAATATTATTCTACTTGCTAACCCTACCATTTCCAATCACCTTGACGATATCAAAGGAGTCTACATTAAACATTCCACCTTGAAACTCAATTATGAGAATGAGCAAGCTATTGATAATATAATTTAACTATTAACTTTCTTATTTATTTTTAATTATCACTGATATAATTATTTACTCATCCCTACTAATTAAATAAATATAAATATTTCATTTTTTTTAAATTCATAAGATTACATACAAATAAATATAAATCAAGATTAAGATTGTCTTTGAATATGTGCATCAGTGCTATCCCAATAGGATCATGTTACGGTGGGTTTGCCTTAGTATAAAGTAGCTATTAACAATCATAATGCTACTATATTATATTTCATTCTTAACAACGAATATATTCAAATTTACTTGTTTATTATTTATTTACCAATATACAAATATTTTCTACTAACCCTTTTGTTATTATTCTTTACATATAAATAACTATGAAAATAATTAATACTATATATAATATAAATATATCCATTTACCTATATTAATTTAGATTCCAAATAAAAATTAAAAGAAACAACAATGAATAACTTTACTTTTATTATTTTCCTTTTAAGAGAAGGAAGAAGGATAATAAATAAAGAGAAACTATCCCCTTTTAAGAATTCCCTAGTATTACGTGGACCCTTTATCCTCACATATTTTCATATTTAAAATTGATAGAATCTTTTGGGAATATATTCATTTGAATTTTGTTCTTTCTTAAAGGAATATAAGGACTAAAAGTTTATTTCATGGACATAAGAACTATTTGAATGTGACTATTTAGTCCTTTAAATTTCAAAAGCGAGAATGCACGGATTTGGGGTTACTTTGGTTTTCAAAACAAACCAGCCACCAATACGATATAGTGATTGGGACTGATCAATATGACAGATAACAAACAGATTGGACTAATAGATAACAAATAGATTGGACACAGTATTTCTCACAATGTTTTTATATTTATAGTGAACTAACAATCGTATAGATAGACTTGACATTCACTATAATGTTTTTTAACAGTCGTATTAGTAGACCAAAAATAATAATACTGATTTCTATTTGAATGACATTATAGCAGCACAATCTCCAACATTTGAATAACATTTATCAGACAGACTAAGCTATGTTGAAGTGAGGTACAAAACATGAGTTGGCATAATGGCTTAATTAAGCATATTTGAGGAATCCCAGTAAAACAAATATTTTATTTTTACTATCCTAACTTTTCTATTTAAAGTTAAGCCCCATAATACATAGAGGTTGTGTATACTTGTATCAATATTAGAGATTAAGATTTTTTTATTTTTTTTCAAAGTCAATTCATGTACGGGATGTGAATGCTCAGTCGAATCTACGACTCTTGAGTGAGTCTCACGAGGAAGTTAAAACCAAAAAAGAAGATAACTCTACAGCCCACCCTATTCGACAGTATATTAGCAGTTGTTAAGGAATGCAAGTAAGTGGTATGGGTGGACGGATCTGATGTGACTAAACGAAGAAATGCATGGAAAAAGCCTTACCACAGAACTAGATCATGATTTGAGTTCTTTCATAACAACATATTCATCCAATAGGTAACTAAACATGCCACTTATGACTTAAAAGGCTGAGACCTTCCAAGGTTTGAAATGAGGAACAAGTATCTTGTTTTAGATGCCTTATTCAGACTTCAGATGAAGCTCAAACAAGCAACAGTGGTGAACCTAGATATGGTAAGATTTTATACAACTCCCCTCAGTTACATTGTATTTTACTTCCTCATGGCTTAGTGTAGCAATCACCAAATGGCCCGGTTGGGAAAATATGCTAGTTCTCTTTACTTGTGATGGATAAGCAGAGAGCTTGGATTTATAGTGGTGATGCCTACAGATAGTGGCCATTCATCAAAACACTAACCAAATCAGCCCTAGTAGACTCACAGGTGAGACACTTGACTATTTGTAGAAACATTTAACCATTCTTTCACTTACTTGGCCAATGTGTAAACTATTTACTAACATGACTTGAAGGATCGAGAGAGTTGGTGTAGGCGTGAAGATCTGAGGCATCGCTGCTCTTCCCTTCTCGCGTGTCCCAACTCCCATCTTCATGTTCTAACTGTGATATCCATCTGGTTTCAATGGCTCATCTAGATTTTAAGCAGACTAAATTAGTGTTTACTTATTTGTTTTGGCTCCCGATACTAAATTGCATTGAAAGATCTGTATACGCAGAAATAATAACTTGTATTTTATGCTATTAAATGTGAGATCTAAGTAATCTTCCTGTGATCTTGTTATTATTTATTTATTTTCTAAAAGCCTTCACATCTGAACTACGACGGTACAATCATTTCTCAACTTATCCAAAATATATCTAAGTTACAAATATTGTAGAACACCAGTAGAATGTGAGTTTTGTAATACACCACTGTTGCATTCCCGATCTTTTCTTTTGCCAGAATGTTGAAACTACTTTTGCCAACATAAAGCTAAAAGGAAGAGGTGCAAATTTTTTTTCTTTTCTTTTCTTTTGCAACCATATTACTCATAGAAATAGACAGATTTTAAAAGCAACATTTTCTATGCACAGAAGTTTACTAAAATGGTAAGGAACAATATTTTCTTGAACGGTATATATATCATTCTAGTCTTTCACATAATTTCCACAACAATAGACTTTTAAACCCCCCCTTTTTTATATATACATAAACTAAATGACCATTATAGCAAGCCTTCTTTAATCCTTGTAGGAATTTCACTCATAAATCTTATATGCTTACAAAGCTAAATGCCAGGGAAAGCTACCCATATTTCACAAACATGACTATATCTAGTTCTATCTAGAATACATATATGTATCGAAGAGTAACCTTTAAATCTGTGTATAAAACCTTAAATCTGTGTATAAATCTCCCTCCTGTTCAAAACTTACTTACTACAAAGACAAATCTATTATCCTTAGCTCGAAGGAAAGAAACAAAAGAAGACTCTATTTTTTGTTAACATTTCAAAACTTATACATGTGTAAATATCATAATTTCTTTCTCTTGAAAGCAGATTTCCAAGGCATTATCTAGAAAATGAGTTTCAGAAAATGGGAAGAAAACACATCAAATCACAACTTCATTTCTATGAAAGATGTCTGAAAGATAACATTTTTTAAACAAGGAGTAACACCTTTTAATTGTAAGTAACCTATGACAACATCCATATACAACTGTAATAAAATATCACAAATTCTTTACAATAGCCTCTCCAAGGCTTTATCATTTACCTAGCAAGGTAGATTCCTTGTAACATATCAACAATAACATTACCCACCAAAAAAACATAGCTATACCAAGAACTTTTAGCTTCTTCCCATCTAAGCTAGGAGGCAACTATGGGAACCGAGTATAGACAAAAACCAAGCCATTCAACATTTACACTACATATGATACACATAAGTCATTTTCACACCCCACCCAAAGGATTTATCACATAACTTATGGATTCATTACAAATCCAACATGGGGAATGGAGGGTGGACAATACACTCCATATGGGGACTCAAAAGATAACAACAAGAATAAAACGATTATCATACTTCCATCTCTTCACATACAACCCTTCCACCATAACTCCTCTTTCATGAAAGGTCTATACCACCAAAACCATTTCTACCATTTCATATTTTGCATATGGGTACTCATACCCTTTTTAAGCCTCCCCTTTAAAGGAGAAATCAAACATCCCCATGGAGATTCCTACTCCGTACTATTCCCAACAAGGGATGCTCTTCCCAAATTTTGGGTGAGCCTATCCCTATACAACCCTTTTCCCATCACATAAACCACATTCAACAACACAAGAAAATAAGCACCAAAAGCATTTTGAAATAAGCATACAAGAAAAACACAAGAGATAAAATACCAAACACATTTTTACATACACACGTAATATTTCAAATAAAAACTTAGAAAAATAGAAAGAGTGGTGAATCTACCTCAAAACCAAGCTTAGGGAAGAATGGGTTGAGCACCCACACAACTCTTTTTCTTCCAAACATTTTCTTCAAACTTCTCAACCCCCAAAATTCAACCATAATCAAAAATGCAAAAATAATCCCCATAACCCTTGTTTTGATTTTGTTTTTATAGGAACTCAAGTTTGAATTCCTTTGAATAGGGAGCTGACATTTCTCAACCTCCCATTCACTCTCTCAGGCACACTCACCCATGTGTGCTCACACATGTGTGAGATCTTGGGAGGCGTCCAAGGCAACTTGGAGAAGTGGGAATGGAAAGAGACTAGTTCTCATTCCACTTACCAAAACCTTAATTTCGTCAAAGCTTTTAAAGGCCTCAAAAAGAGTGCTTAATCTTGAAATTGACCTAAGATTTTGAGCTAAAAAGGTACCTAACCCATAGGTACCTACCCTAGGGACCTTAAACCCATAAAAACACCTTAAACAATCACTTTTCAATTCCCAAAAGGTACCTAAAAGTTCAAATCCGAGTTTTCCCACTTGGATGGACAATTCATCTCTTAAATGAATTGACATGACAATAAAAATCAATTTACTAACATTCACACTTTACATCACAAATAAAATACATCACAGAACGAAACTATAGTCTCTCCAAATGGACTATAGTTTGGTTTCACTAGTTAAATCACTTAGGGTTCCCAAGGTTATCTCCAATTTCTATTGGCCATGGAAAATGTACTTGCACACTTGATGCACACATTAATCGATCTAGATAAATCATATTTAAATAATAACCAAACCATTTGAATCACAATTGCATTTAGACAAGTTTCATAATTTTTATAGCATAAAGATCCTATAACATAATTAAAAAATCATTAGCCACCTATCTTATCCTATTTTCATTAACCTTAATTTCCATACTCATCTAATTGCAACATGATTGGTTCACACCACTTGTTTCATTCATTCATCATTAAGTTTTTAAATTCAAATTAAACAAACTCAATAAACAACATAAAATTAGATCAATCATCATAGTTAGCTAGCATGTCATATAATCAAAATCAAATAATCATATGAACCTAAATGTTTAAATATTATGTCATCAATGTTATCAATAGGGATAGACAATAACCAAACTCAAAATAATCCAAGTACTAGATGTAGCATAGTTATAACCAAATCATCACATGACCACAAATGTCTAAGTATCCTATCATCAATGGTATCATCAGGCATAATCAATAATTAAACTTAAAATAGTCCACATACTGGGTGTAGCATAGAGGTGGGCCTCACAATTATGTAATAAATGACATGTAAAATAAATATAAACTAAAATGGTTACTATCTACCCCTTGTTGCATTCATACAAAACCTTAGTTATAGATGCAATCTACCTCTTGCTCCACTAGTTGCATATTTTCCTCATTTTCTTTATGCTTTTGTAACACTTCTTTCCTTTTACGTCTCATGTTAAAAATACAACACATAATTCCTCCTACATTATGAAATAAGAATATGTAATACATAATTTATATCCTCTCAATTTGGGTAGGTAAAACATACAATTGTTCTCTTAGTGCCCCCTTAAACTACCAATATAGTCACACATTTATAATTTACTATGCACAATAGGATTCTCTCAAGCCAAGAGGAATACCAACCATTACAAGAAGCTAAAATGATTCTTATTAAATTTAGATTTTAAATTTGAATGTTTGCACAACTAGGGACACTATGATAACAAACCCAACAAGATCCAATTTTTTTACATATTTTATTTATATCAATATAAGCATGATAACAAGGGATTAGCTAACAACTAAATGAAAAGAAAGCAATTTCATGCATTATAATATTTAACCATCATGGCTGCTACAAGACCTTCACAATATTACAAATGTACTATAATATAAAGACCAATGAAGAATCAACTACTAACATTTCTTGAAACATACATTATGTTCTATAAAATCCTAACAACTCCTTGTACTTAACCAATCATGTTTCACCCTGGGGGTGCAATATGATCCCAACCAAAATAGATATAATCCCTATCAACCCCTCCAAGTAGATTCTATGGCATGTGGTGAGAGAGTAGACATTCATACCCACTTGCATTGTATAAGTTAAATTCCTAATGACCAATTTCTAAGGTGTTCCTACCATGAGTAACTTAAGATACCATTTCACATAGGTTGTTTAATAATATGAGTTGAGTTCTATATGTTACCTACTCGAGCTTTGTTAGAAACTCTCTTCCCTACAGTCCATCAAACAGTTCAGGAACCAAGAATGTCCATCATTGGCATAGAATGCTCCTTGACTACTATCAATCTCGAGCATATATCTTGAGAATTATAGTATTACTCCTTGACTATAGTCAATCTCAAGCATCATATTATTTATCCTTCACTCATGCTTAGCACTATAACTGGAAGATATGTCCTAGCTCAAAATAAGTAGGTTTTAAGCCCAACCACCTCTAGGTTTCAACTACCCATTATGGTTTTGTATGATAGTACAGTTTCAAATTGCATTTATTCCCTAGTTTCTCATGGTAGTTATTCAACCAAAATAAGGTAATAATTTAATCCTAACAAAATCCAATAAGGTAGTCAACTCACTATAATCCCAATGATAAGTTGCTACTATTATCCTCAACTTACAAGATGTTGTAGTTGTTTCAAGCATACTTATAGCCATGAATGGATCAAAAATGTATTTGAAGAGATACCATTACATGCTCAAGGACTCTTCCCAATTTAGGGTAGGGATAACTAATCATCCCTTTGTTAATTTGTAGAGGATTCTCACTCATATTCAACCTATCAAATCATATTTTCAAGGTATGGATTGGTAGGTGACTATCTTATCATATATGTAACAAAATTAGCCATTTGGACTAATAATGATTTTCCTATTAGTCGATATTACATAATAGTAATGTGTGAATTTAGCTATCTTATAAGTGCATGGGTGAAAGTGATACCAAGAATCGATAGGAAATTAATTTTTGAAGCTCAAATTTCCTAACGTACAACAACATAACATCATAACGAGATCAAGTATTTCCATTCATCTAGTTGGTTGTTGAAATTACCCAATTAGGGATTCATATACAAACATTATGATTTTCTCATCCTCCCACCTTCTTAGGTGAGAAAATATAATGAAAAGAACATAGTATATGTGGAAATAATTTGTGCAATTCATAGCTATTATGATTAATTGAGCAACACATTTATCAATGATTTCACATTCTAGGTTGAGGCTCCATTGCTTTCTTCATTATATATATTTGTTTTCATAATCCGTGATCCCATAATAGTGGTTTACAATTTTTGGCCAAACTGGACACTGAAATTATTATTTTTAACTAAATCTTCACATTCGGGCACCTATAGCAGCTAAACTGTGAGGAATTTAGAGATGGTGCAAACTAAAGTCTCATCAAATTTTGTTTGTAGATTCTAAAAATATTTTTTTCAAAATTTTTGGAATCAAATTGCACTTCTTTTTCCATCTCCCACGAAAATAGATTTTTTTCAGAAAACAACAATTTTAAAAAGTGACGCACACCGTATAACACATAACTTTTTTTCCATGAAGGATAAAATTCTAATTCTTTCAAATTTAGATTTGTAACTCTGATATCTAGTGCTTCCACTTGATTAGATAGTTTTTATTGAATATTTTTTCCTTAATCAAGTTTCAAAGTCAAAACAAATTACAATTAGACACCAGATAACGCTAACTTTTTTGTATATGTCAAAATTTAATTTAATTTATTTTGTTGGATCAAGGAATTCAATATCATGGTGCACTCATATTTTTCAATTTTTTGATAATCTTCTATTTTTCCACATGTGAAGAACAAAGAAATTCATTTTCGATGAAAACCTATGTTTAATAAAACTTAAAAACAAATACATAACAAAACCAAAACATATTAAAATTTATATTCGCTAGATAGCTTGTTCTGAAGAATATCATAATAATTTAAAATAAATTTTAAATGAATTCATTTGATCCCCCAAAATCTAAATCAAAAGTAAATTTTTATCAACATTTTGATAGGTGTAAAGGAGACGCATTTATAGGTATGGTTTAAAACTAGCAAGGTTCTATCCAAGGGGGTTTGATCTAAGGTGATTTGATCAAACCCTCTTCAATTGGAATCCTTAAAATTGAAATTTTTAAGGCTTAAATCATTATATTTTCTAAAAATATGTGATTTCAGCTAAAATTTGTTCCTCTCAGGAATTGTAAACCACTATTATGACAACACCCCCTTCCTTCCAATATAAGTATATGTAATGCCCTGTCTTAATAACCTAAGAACGTTGCAATTGTGTTATATAGGTGTAATAATTTTTTTTTAAGTATAAATATTAAGTTAATTAATTGCATACATTCTTAGGTTAAACGACGTTACACTACTTTGAGTTTTCCATAAGCGACTTAAGTATTTTGCATTACACTTATTAAATCATAACATAAAGTAAACATTGCATAATAATAATTTTTCATTCAAGATATAATAAAATACAAACATGTTTCCTTACATTGCATTGATATGATATTACAATACTCATCCATCTGATGAGGTAGTTCAAATAACAAATACTTTTACAATTACATTGATCACCTCTTATACAATTGAGGGATGTTTTCAAATACATGTTTACAATATACAATGATGAAAATATAAAAGAAATCCATATGCGAGTTCTCCATCCATGAAGCTCTCAATGCTACGATCAACTGGGGACCCAACGGAGTAAGGTGCACGTTCCACCCAACCATGTGGTACCCGTAGGTCCACCCCCCGTGCTAGGAGATATTAATAAGGTTACCTAGACCTAATCTACTAACCCTAGACACTAGTACAAACAATTCTATTGGTTACATTGCTTCCAGATTTTGACAACTGATTGAAACACAAAAATTCAAGGTTGACTGTTATTTTAGGTGGAGTGTCATCACAACGAAGCAAAGGTTACCCTGGTGTTTCTTCCTAGGTTCCGGTCCCCAATCCTTGGGTTACCCTGGTAACCTCTTACGAAACCCGGCCCCTATTGCATACAGTTACGGAATCAGATGTCTTTTAAAGGAACAAAACATTGATTTTCCATTCCAGGCCTTCTCAACTTACACTCATGACTGTAGTAGCTCAAGAGTCATAAGTGAGACATAAGCATCTTGTTAAATATTTTAGATCTAATTACTGTGTTTTTTTTAGTTTTCACTGAGTTACTAACTACTTGTAAGTTACCCTGACACCACTTTGTGTGTCGGCCCTTACAAATAGCCACTCCCCTAAACATAACAAGGTTTCTAGGTTTTCTTGACTAGGGTTTACCAAATACACAATTTACATCCCACAATGATAAATAATTCATATCGGTATCAAACACCATGTTTAACTCTTGCACAAACCCAAGTCAATAAAGAAAAACTTTGAAAACAATAATATCCCCATTTTACCCAATTGATTCTGGAAGACTTGAACAATTATCACTTTCCCATTACGCCCAATCACAATAGAAATAATATAATTTAAAAACTAAAGGAAATATTCTTCTACCATTTGGATATGCTAAATCCATATATATATATATCAATTTGTTAACAACATATTTACAAATAGACTCAAGAAAAATAACCATGTCAATTAAATCTATTTTTCTAATTTTCACAATTTCACTATAAATTATATTCTATTATTTTCTCAATTTAAAAATAGAAAATAATAATATATAAATATATTCAATTAAAACTTATTTACTTCCACAATATTTACAAATATATATATATATATATATATATATATATATATATATATATATATATATATATATATATATATATATATATATATGAATATTTAAAAATACATAAACATATATACATATATAAATATATTTATATATATACATATATATATATATATAAATGTAAATATTATAATCAAATTTCATATTAAATTAAACACCAATTAAATAGTCACGAATTTTAAAAAAATGAAATCTTTAAGAAAATAAATAAACATGTCATTCAATGGTAAGGCTACGGCTGTGGCCGTAGCCTTCCATTATGAAGGTCGGCTGTTGTACGCAGCCTTGCCAGGCTGCGCCAGCAGTCTTAGACTTGTGCGGCCTTGCCAGGCTGCGCCCAACACGCAAGCCTATGGGGAGGGTTTCGGCCCTCCCCAATAGGATTAAAAAAATTATAAAACAAACGAAATTTTCCGTACTGACGGAAATGTACAGATGGACTTTTAATAATAATTTTAAAAAAAAAAATTAAAATCAGCATAAAATGATTCGTCATACAGTACGGCGAATTAAATTTTTTTTTAATAAAATACTTTCTCAAACAATTATATATATATAAATAATTAAATAAAACATTAAATTCATATAGAATTTTAATGGAGGAAATTTTATGAATTTCTTCAGGGTTTTTCAATAGGAAAATTGGAAAACAAAATTATTTAATTTGGGGTTTTTCATGCACAGAATTTTATTTTTTGATTCCAAAACTCATTTTCCCTATTTCTTTAAAAAAAACAATAATGTTCCCTTCACTAGTTTTAAATTCAATAGAGGGAATATCTTTCAGAAAGAAATCTACAGAGGTTTTTAAATATGAAATCTATAAACCCATTCAAAATTAATAGTAAAAGATTTTCCAGTAAACACACAAAATTTTCTTTTCTCAAGCATTTCATTTAAACACAACAAATAAAAATTATACAAGTAAAATACCTGTGGATCCTTTGCTATTTGGAGAAGAAACCCTTGTAGCCTCTCTTGTCTATAGTTCCAATTCCTTCCCGCAAAGCCAATCCAAAATAACCAACCACCAAAATCCCTCCAAAAGATCTTCCAATTCCAAAATCAACCAAAATAAAATAACAACTTCTAAGAAGATTTTCAGAAAATCACAGTATACACAGTAAGAGGATTTTTTTTTTTTTACAAGTGCTCTGATAATTTCCCCGTGAGGAAATTGAATAGCCTCTGTCAATTTTTCCGAGATCCACAATAACCTCCGTAACAAATTTTTCAACAACCTCATAAAAGCACTCACACACTTGTCGAGAAGTTGTTGAGAAAAATATCTTCTCCACTTCTCGGCAATTTTGCCATTTCAATTATTTGCATGTAAATAATTAATTTATTTTAAATTAAATTTTAAAACTCAATTCACATGCATTTTATTTTATTTTCTAATTTTCTAATTCATTTAAATATAATATAATTTATACACTTAATAATTTAACTTAATTAATTTATTTATTTAATTAAAATAGTTTAATCTTTTAAAGACCAACTATTTAACCAAATAAGCTAACTAATATATTAAATTATCAAATAAATAAATTTCAATCATATTTAAATATTAATTAAATAACAATAATTAAAACACAATAACTAATATTAAAAATTAACCAATATTTATCTTTCAAAAACGATTTAACCAAACAGAAAATACAAGACAAACCTATGACTCAAAACTGAAAACTGACAATGTACTAAAACCAAGGTTAAAGACTGGACCAGGATAAACCTAACTACTATCTCCCATTCAACATTTTCGTTGAGTCTTGACACGCTCAGACCTGATTACACAGGTGGAGTCGGTGTCATGTACCTACAAATCCTGCAACCAAGCAAATAACGTGCATGCATGTATATATATAAAAAGCATTAAACAGACACACCGTGTAGAGAAAATCACAGATATCGCAGGGCACTCGCAAGCGAGTGATACGATTATGTTCTCCACACCAATACACTCACAACAAACTGATGAAATAAATGTTGTTAGTCCATCATAAGCATGTACATATCAATAAACAACAGAAAGTAAACATCTACGCTAAATCATATCATGTCTGAAAATAATAATCATCAAGCAAAGTGTCATCATGTCACAGAATAATCCACTATCGCTCAAAACCAGCGATCAAAGTATCCAGCAAAACATCATAGGTCTAACAGTATGAAAAAGTATCCTCCCCCCTAGGATCAAGCTTGCTCCTGAAAGCCTGCGAACAGATAGGGATAAAGTTCCCTCATGCGTGTCGCATCCTCCCAGGTAGCCGAAGCCTCATAGCTAGGATCCCATTGGACCTCACCTAATCAACGCCTCAACCCCGAGACTGAGCGCCTGGTTCTGAAGAATGGCCACGGGCTCCAAAGCCACCTGCCCGTCCTCTACCTATAACGCATTCCAATCAAGGTACATGAGATATGTCCGGATGATGTATGGTACTGACACATGAAAAACATCATGAATATGAGACAAACTGGGTGGTAAGGCGAGTCGATATGCCACGGGACCAATTCTCTCTAAGATCTCGAATGGTCCTACAAAACGAGGTGCAAGCTTAGAGCCTTTTCCATAACAGATTGGACTCTTTCGCGGTCGCACTCGAAGAAACACTCTATCACCAACAGTGAACTGTCGATCAATCCTATGCGCATCGGCATATTTCTTTTGCCTATCCTGAGCTGCAATCAAATGCTCTCTAATACGATCAACCTGTTGCTCCATGTCATGAAGCATCTCAGGTCCAAGTAATACTCTATCCTCAAGTCGATCCCAACTAAGTGGAGTGCGACAAGGACGACCGTATAATGCCTGATATGGTGGCATACCTATGGAACTCTGATATCCGTTGTTATAAGCGAATTCTACTAAATACAAGTAATCCTCCCAATGTGATTGTTGGTCCATTACGTACATCCTAAGAATATCCTCTAATATTTGGTTAACTCTTTCAGTTTGACCATCAATTTGAGGATGACAGGCTGAACTAAAGTTCAACTGTGTACCTAAAGCACATTGTAACGAAGTCCATAAGGCAGAAGTAAATACAGGATCTCTATCCGATATAATCCTATGAGGAATCCCATGCAATCTAACGATGTCCTCCATGAATATCCTAGCTACAGATGAAGCATTATATGATGAACGTACGGGTGAAAAGTGAGCTACTTTAGTCAAACGGTCAACAGTTACCATAATGGCATCATGTCGACGTGATGACGTAGGTAACCCTACAATAAAATCAATGGATATAATATCCCATTTCCATTCAGGAATGCGATGTGGCTGCAATAATCCAGCAGGATGATGATGCTCAGCTTTAACTCGCTGGCATTCAAGACATCTCGATACAAAGTCAGCAATATCACGTTTCATGCCAGGCCAGAAATACAATTGCCGAAGATTAGCATGCATTTTCTTGACACCTAGATGAGCTGAATACGGAGCTCGATGAGCTTCAGTCATTATTAATGTACGAAGACTCTCTACATGAGGTACATAAATGCAACCTAAATGTCGTAATATACCATCCAATTCTAGGACATAACCTTCAAATCGACCTTCTAAAGGTCTACCCGATTCAATCTCTGACTTCACTTCCTAATATAATCTATCAGTAGGAAGTGCGGCTACTATTTGACCTCTCAAATCTACTTCAAGAGTAGTAGCAGAGATCCCATGTCGTCATCGGCTAAGAGCGTCAGCCACTATGTTCTCTTTGCCTTGAACATACTTTACTTCAAAATCGTACTCACATAGGAACTCCATCCACCGTCTTTTCCTTGCATTCAAGTTAGGTTGCGTAAAGATGTATTGCAAACTACGGTGATCAGTATGAAGTTCAAAGCGATGACCTAATAAGAAATGCCTCCAACGAACTAATGCATGCACTACCGCAGCTAGTTCTAGGTCATGAGTAGGATAGTTTAATTCGTGGTCCTTGAGTTTGCGAGACTCATAGGCAACCACATGCCCATCTTGCATCAAAATTGCTCCCAAACCTTCTAAAGATGCATCCGCACAAACTACAAAATCCTTAGTAGGATCAGGAACAATGAGTATAGGCGCATTAGTTAATTTTTCTTTAAGAGTTTGAAAAGCCAACTGACATTGTTCCGTCCAAACAAACTTCTTCCCTTTCCTATGAAGAGAAGTAATAGGATGACCTATTCTAGAAAATCCCTCTACAAAACGTCTATAATAGCCAGCTAGTCCCATAAAACTACAAACTTCACCTACATTAGTAGGTGCAGGCCAGTCTACAATAGCTTGGATCTTTGAAGGATCCACAACAATACCTTTTCCAGATATCACATGTCCAAGGTATTTAATTTTAGATTGAAAGAAGTCACACTTCTTCAGGTTTGCATACAATTGGTTTTCTCTTAAACATTGCAATACCTGTCTCAAGTGTTCTTCATGTTCCTTCATGTTCCTCGAATAAACTAATATATCATCGAGAAATACCAGGACAAAGCGATCAAGGTATGTACGAAAGACACCATTCATTAAACTCATAAATACAGATGGTGCGTTCGTTAACCCAAATGGTACTACTGTGAATTCGTAATGCCCATAACGAGTTCAAAAAGCAGTTTTATGAATGTCTGCTTCAGCTATACGTAATTGATGGTAACCGGATTTTAAATTGATTTTAGAGAACACATTAGCTCCCTTAATTTGATCAAAAAGATCATCGATTCTAGGCAAAGGATAACGATTTTTAATCGTAACCTTGTTCAATTGACAATAGTCAATGCACAGCCTAAGAGATCCGTCCTTCTTTACGAAGATGACAGGTGCTCCCCAAGGGGAAACACTTGGATGAATGAAACCCTTTTCTAAAAGTTCCTCTAACTGAATATGAAGTTCCTCTAACTCCTGAGTCGTCATTCTATAAGGAGCTCTAGATATAGGCTCAGCTCCAGGAACTAGGTCAACTCTAAAGTCAATATCCCTCTTCGGTGGCATTCCAGGAATGTCATCGGGAAACACATCCACAAATTCCCTAAGAATAGGATGATCATCAAGAGATACCTCTCGACTCTCACCTTCATCTAAATCAGTAACTGTTGTTGCAAACAGTTGACATCCTTGATGAAGACATCTCTTTAGTTGCATAGCATATATCATCCGCAAAGAGATAGGTCTTTGAATACCTATGATTTCCACTTTCGCACCTAGATCATTAATGCAACTAACTGTCTTAAGTTGACAGTCAATTATAGCATGATAAGATGCTAACCAATCCATACCTAAAACTATATCGTACGATCCTAAGGGAGTAACATATAAATCTACTAAGGTAGTTAACGTACCAATTTTAAGTTCACAGTTATGTACTAAGTTTTCTACTGCTACTTTCACCCTAGAAGCGAATTCAACTTGCCATTTACCACCTTGTTTTACCGCCACAAGACCACAATGGTCAACAATGGTTGGTGAAATAAAGGAGTCAGTGGCTCCGGAATCAAAAAGTATAGAAACACTAACACCATTTAACTTACCTGAAGTCTCGACCACCGTATTCTGGTGATCGGCTTGGCGGTCATTAACCGCTGCATATACTGTATGTGCACGTCCTGCATCACCCACCGTAGGCTTTGATACTGTAGGTCGAGGCTCATAACCAGTAGAACCTCTCATCGGACACTGCCTAGCTATGTGCCCATGCTGCCCACAAGAATAACAACCTATGCTTGTGCCTCTACCAAATCCTCTGCCACCCAAAGGTGCATTGGACTGCTGAAAACTACCCATACTGACGGTAGACTGAGCACTCTACGCAGGCTGATCCTGCCTATTGCGCTTGTTGCGCAACCAGTTACGAACCTTTCCTAATTGAGGACTGTTTTGTTGTTGTGGTTGAGGGTTGTTGTTCTTTTGATGTGTTCTTTGTTGCTGCCCACCCTTTGTGGGAGTCTGTTGGTTCTTGGAAGAACCACCTGTCTGTGCCTGTCCACCATGTGGACTAAAACCTGCTGTAGGAGCACTCCCAATCTGCACTCCCGTGTGCCCACCTAAAGCCATAATAAGGTTCTCCTCAACTATGCAAGCCTTCTCCACCTGCGGACTCCATAGTCTCGCCTTCCAAAGACTTCTGACACTACCACCGGCGCCGCTAAGCCCTTTGATAAATGTTGTACTAGCATAGGCTCATCATCACCAATAATACCAAGATAATCGCTTGAGTTCTGTGAACCTATGTTCGTGATTGCTCTACAGTAAAGAGCTAATCGGGCGATCATGGAACTCACACCTCTATCATTGCCTTGTTCCGAAGGGAACCGTGGCTCGAACTCCTCGAGAAACACTGAAGACACAGAACCAATATCTATGTGGAGCTTCTGCTCCTCTAGGTGCCACCATGTAGAGGTGAATCCTCTCAAGTGCATAATAGCGCATCTGGCATGGGTATTGCTACCGTATGGGTGCATGGCAAAGCATCTACCCAAATCCAGTAGCTGTCTCAAATTTCTAAACCTCCTAAAACCACCAAAGGTGGGTAGGAGGACGTGTTCTCAAGAATCCCCTATATGACCTCGCAATATTAGCATCGTAATGTGTCAGTGGTCATCTACTCTCCTAGGGGATCTATCCCTCTCTCTCACAACCTCCCCCGCCATCTACCATCTAGGTTCAAGACTCCAGCTAGGACCTCCTCTAAAAGTGGGACGTGATCTCGAGAACCCCCACTGCTGATACTGTTCCTAGATTCTGGCCCCTCATTTCTCTCTGACCCATCTCAGCTCGCTTGGTCACCATGGTGAGGGCTAGCCAGGGAGGGGAGTAACCCTCGAGGGACTGGGCCCACCTGCCTCCACCCTGCACTCCCCTACCAATGCACCTTCCTCGCCTAGGCATGTTCCTACACATAACAATTACGAGTCTTAGATACTATTCAACCAAGGTTATCAGTTAAGACACTACGTACTAGGTCAATCTAATGGGCTCTAGATTACCCAGAGCGTCCAGTGTTTGTAACCTTGGCTCTGATACCAATCTGTAATGCCCCGTCTTAATAACCTAAGAATGTTGCAATTGTGTTATATAGGTGTAATAATTTTTTTTTAAGTATAAATATTAAGTTAATTAATTGCATACATTCTTAGGTTAAACGATGTTACACTACTTTGAGTTTTCCATAAGCGACTTAAGTATTTCGCATTGCACTTATTAAATCATAACATAAAGTAAACATTGCATAATAATAAATTTTCCATTCAAGATATAATAAAGTACAAACATGTTTCCTTACATTGCATTGATATGATATTACAATACTCATCCATCTGATGAGGTAGTTCAAATAACAAATACTTTTACAATTACATTGATCACCTCTTATACAATTGAGGGATGTTTTCAAATACATGTTTACAATATACAATGATGAAAATATAGAAGAAATCCATATGCGAGCTCTCCATCCATGAAGCTCTCAATGCTACGATCAACTGGGGACCCAACGGAGTAAGGTGCACGTTCCACCCAACCATGTGGTACCCGTAGGTCCACCCCCCGTGCTAGGAGATAGTAATAAGGTTACCTAGACCTAATCTACTAACCCTAGACACTAGTACAAACAATTCTATTGGTTACATTGCTTCCAGATTTTGACAACTGATTGAAACACAAAAATTCAAGGTTGACTGTTATTTTAGGTGGAGTGTCATCACAACGAAGCAAAGGTTACCCTTGTGTTTCTTCCTAGGTTCCAGCCCCCAATCCTTGGGTTACCCTGGTAACCTCTTACGAAACCTGGCCCCTATTGCATACAGTTGCGGAATCGGATGTCTTTTAAAGGAACAAGACATCGATTTTCCATTCCAAGCCTTCTCAACTTACACTCATGACTGTAGTAGCTCAAGAGTCATAAGTGAGGCATAAGCATCTTGTTAAATGTTTTAGATCTAACTACTTGTTTTTTTTAGTTTTCACTGAGTTACTAACTACTTGTAAGTTACCCTGACACCACTTTGTGTGTCGGCCCTTACAAATAGCCACTCCCCTAAACATAACAAGGTTTCTAGGTTTTCTTGACTAGGGTTTACCAAATACACAATTTACATCCCACAATGATAAATAATTCATATCGGTATCAAACACCATGTTTAACTCTTGCACAAACCCAAGTCAATAAAGAAAAACTTTGAAAACAATAATATCCCCATTTTACCCAATTGATTCTGGAAGACTTGAACAATTATCACTTTCCCATTACGCCCAATCACAATAGAAATAATACAATTTAAATACTAAAGGAAATATTCTTCTACCATTTGGATATGCTAAATCCATATATATATATCAATTTGTTAACAGTATATTTACAAATAGACTCAAGAAAAATAACCATGTCAATTAAATCTATTTTTCTAATTTTCACAATTTCACTATAAATTATATTCTATTATTTTCTTAATTTAAAAATAGAAAATAATAATATATAAATATATTCAATTAAAACTTATTTACTTCCACAATATTTACAAATATATATATATATATATGAATATTTAAATACATAAACATATATACATATATAAATATATTTATATATATACATATATATATATATAAATGTAAATATTATAATCAAATTTCATATTAAATTAAACACCAATTAAATAGTCATGAATTTTTTAAAAAATGAAAACTTTAAGAAAAGAAATAAACATGTCATTCAATGGTAAGGCTACGGCTGTGGCCGTAGCCTTCCATTATGAAGGACGGCTGCTGTACGCAGCCTTGCCAGGCTGCGCCAGCAGTCTTAGACTGTTGTGCGCAGCCTTGCCAGGTTGCGCCCAACACGCAAGCCTATGGGGAGGGTTTTGGCCCTCCCCAATAGGATTTAAATTTTTTTTATAAAACAAACGAAATTTCCGTACTGACGGAAATGTACAGATAAGACTTTTAATAATATTTAAAAAAAAAAATTAAAATCAGCATAAAATGATTCGTCTATACAGTACGGCGAAATAATTTTTTTTTTAATAAAATACTTTCTCAAACAATTATTTATATATAAATAATTAAATAAAACATTAAATTCATATAGGAATTTTAATGGAGGAAATTTTATGAATTTCTTCAGGGTTTTTCAATAGGAAAATTGGAAAACAAAATTATTTAATTTGGGGTTTTTCATGCACAGAATTTTATTTTTTGATTCCAAAACTCATTTTCCCTATTTCTTTAAAAAAAACAATAATGTTCCCTTCACTAGTTTTAAATTCAATAGAGGGAATATCTTTCAGAAAGAAATCTACAGAGGTTTTTAAATATGAAATCTATAAACCCATTCAAAATTAATAGTAAAAGATTTTCCAGTAAACACACAAAATTTTCTTTTCTCAAGCATTTCATTTAAACACAACAAATAAAAATTATACAAGTAAAATACCTGTGGATCCTTTGCTATTTGGAGAAGAAACCCTTGTAGCCTCTCTTGTCTATAGTTCCAATTCCTTCCCGCAAAGCCAATCCAAAATAACCAACCACCAAAATCCCTCCAAAAGATCTTCCAATTCCAAAATCAACCAAAATAAAATAACAACTTCTAAGAAGATTTTCAGAAAATCACAGTATACACAGTAAGAGGATTTTTTTTTTTTTACAAGTGCTCTGATAATTTCCCCGTGAGGAAATTGAATAGCCTCTGTCAATTTTTCCGAGATCCACAATAACCTCCGTAACAAATTTTTCAACAACCTCATAAAAGCACTCACACACTTGTCGAGAAGTTGTTGAGAAAAATATCTTCTCCACTTCTCGGCAATTTTGCCATTTCAATTATTTGCATGTAAATAATTAATTTATTTTAAATTAAATTTTAAAACTCAATTCACATGCATTTTATTTTATTTTCTAATTTTCTAATTCATTTAAATATAATATAATTTATACACTTAATAATTTAACTTAATTAATTTATTTATTTAATTAAAATAGTTTAATCTTTTAAAGACCAACTATTTAACCAAATAAGCTAACTAATATATTAAATTATCAAATAAATAAATTTCAATCATATTTAAATATTAATTAAATAACAATAATTAAAACACAATAACTAATATTAAAAATTAACCAATATTTATCTTTCAAAAACGATTTAACCAAACAGAAAATACAAGACAAACCTATGACTCAAAACTGAAAACTGACAATGTACTAAAACCAAGGTTAAAGACTGGACCAGGATAAACCTAACTACTATCTCCCATTCAACATTTTCGTTGAGTCTTGACACGCTCAGACCTGATTACACAGGTGGAGTCGGTGTCATGTACCTACAAATCCTGCAACCAAGCAAATAACGTGCATGCATGTATATATATAAAAAGCATTAAACAGACACACCGTGTAGAGAAAATCACAGATATCGCAGGGCACTCGCAAGCGAGTGATACGATTATGTTCTCCACACCAATACACTCACAACAAACTGATGAAATAAATGTTGTTAGTCCATCATAAGCATGTACATATCAATAAACAACAGAAAGTAAACATCTACGCTAAATCATATCATGTCTGAAAATAATAATCATCAAGCAAAGTGTCATCATGTCACAGAATAATCCACTATCGCTCAAAACCAGCGATCAAAGTATCCAGCAAAACATCATAGGTCTAACAGTATGAAAAAGTATCCTCCCCCCTAGGATCAAGCTTGCTCCTGAAAGCCTGCGAACAGATAGGGATAAAGTTCCCTCATGCGTGTCGCATCCTCCCAGGTAGCCGAAGCCTCATAGCTAGGATCCCATTGGACCCTCACCTAATCAACGTCTCGACCCCTGAGACTGAGCGTCTGGTTCTGAAGAATGGCCACGGGCTCCAAAGCCAGCTGCCCGTCCTCTACCTATAACGCATTCCAATCAAGCACATGAGATATGTCGGGATGATATGGTCTAAGTACTGACACATGAAAAACATCATGAATATGAGACAAACTGGGTGGTAAGGCGAGTCGATATGCCACGGGACCAATTCTCTCTAAGATCTCGAATGGTCCTACAAAACGAGGTGCAAGCTTAGAGCCTTTTCCATAACAGATTGGACTCTTTCGCGGTCGCACTCGAAGAAACACTCTATCACCAACAGTGAACTGTCGATCAATCCTATGCGCATCGGCATATTTCTTTTGCCTATCCTGAGCTGCAATCAAATGCTCTCTAATACGATCAACCTGTTGCTCCATGTCATGAAGCATCTCAGGTCCAAGTAATACTCTATCCTCAAGTCGATCCCAACTAAGTGGAGTGCGACAAGGACGACCGTATAATGCCTGATATGGTGGCATACCTATGGAACTCTGATATCCGTTGTTATAAGCGAATTCTACTAAATACAAGTAATCCTCCCAATGTGATTGTTGGTCCATTACGTACATCCTAAGAATATCCTCTAATATTTGGTTAACTCTTTCAGTTTGACCATCAATTTGAGGATGACAGGCTGAACTAAAGTTCAACTGTGTACCTAAAGCACATTGTAACGAAGTCCATAAGGCAGAAGTAAATACAGGATCTCTATCCGATATAATCCTATGAGGAATCCCATGCAATCTAACGATGTCCTCCATGAATATCCTAGCTACAGATGAAGCATTATATGATGAACGTACGGGTGAAAAGTGAGCTACTTTAGTCAAACGGTCAACAGTTACCATAATGGCATCATGTCGACGTGATGACGTAGGTAACCCTACAATAAAATCAATGGATATAATATCCCATTTCCATTCAGGAATGCGATGTGGCTGCAATAATCCAGCAGGATGATGATGCTCAGCTTTAACTCGCTGGCATTCAAGACATCTCGATACAAAGTCAGCAATATCACGTTTCATGCCAGGCCAGAAATACAATTGCCGAAGATTAGCATGCATTTTCTTGACACCTAGATGAGCTGAATACGGAGCTCGATGAGCTTCAGTCATTATTAATGTACGAAGACTCTCTACATGAGGTACATAAATGCAACCTAAATGTCGTAATATACCATCCAATTCTAGGACATAACCTTCAAATCGACCTTCTAAAGGTCTACCCGATTCAATCTCTGACTTCACTTCCTAATATAATCTATCAGTAGGAAGTGCGGCTACTATTTGACCTCTCAAATCTACTTCAAGAGTAGTAGCAGAGATCCCATGTCGTCATCGGCTAAGAGCGTCAGCCACTATGTTCTCTTTGCCTTGAACATACTTTACTTCAAAATCGTACTCACATAGGAACTCCATCCACCGTCTTTTCCTTGCATTCAAGTTAGGTTGCGTAAAGATGTATTGCAAACTACGGTGATCAGTATGAAGTTCAAAGCGATGACCTAATAAGAAATGCCTCCAACGAACTAATGCATGCACTACCGCAGCTAGTTCTAGGTCATGAGTAGGATAGTTTAATTCGTGGTCCTTGAGTTTGCGAGACTCATAGGCAACCACATGCCCATCTTGCATCAAAATTGCTCCCAAACCTTCTAAAGATGCATCCGCACAAACTACAAAATCCTTAGTAGGATCAGGAACAATGAGTATAGGCGCATTAGTTAATTTTTCTTTAAGAGTTTGAAAAGCCAACTGACATTGTTCCGTCCAAACAAACTTCTTCCCTTTCCTATGAAGAGAAGTAATAGGATGACCTATTCTAGAAAATCCCTCTACAAAACGTCTATAATAGCCAGCTAGTCCCATAAAACTACAAACTTCACCTACATTAGTAGGTGCAGGCCAGTCTACAATAGCTTGGATCTTTGAAGGATCCACAACAATACCTTTTCCAGATATCACATGTCCAAGGTATTTAATTTTAGATTGAAAGAAGTCACACTTCTTCAGGTTTGCATACAATTGGTTTTCTCTTAAACATTGCAATACCTGTCTCAAGTGTTCTTCATGTTCCTTCATGTTCCTCGAATAAACTAATATATCATCGAGAAATACCAGGACAAAGCGATCAAGGTATGTACGAAAGACACCATTCATTAAACTCATAAATACAGATGGTGCGTTCGTTAACCCAAATGGTACTACTGTGAATTCGTAATGCCCATAACGAGTTCAAAAAGCAGTTTTATGAATGTCTGCTTCAGCTATACGTAATTGATGGTAACCGGATTTTAAATTGATTTTAGAGAACACATTAGCTCCCTTAATTTGATCAAAAAGATCATCGATTCTAGGCAAAGGATAACGATTTTTAATCGTAACCTTGTTCAATTGACAATAGTCAATGCACAGCCTAAGAGATCCGTCCTTCTTTACGAAGATGACAGGTGCTCCCCAAGGGGAAACACTTGGATGAATGAAACCCTTTTCTAAAAGTTCCTCTAACTGAATATGAAGTTCCTCTAACTCCTGAGTCGTCATTCTATAAGGAGCTCTAGATATAGGCTCAGCTCCAGGAACTAGGTCAACTCTAAAGTCAATATCCCTCTTCGGTGGCATTCCAGGAATGTCATCGGGAAACACATCCACAAATTCCCTAAGAATAGGATGATCATCAAGAGATACCTCTCGACTCTCACCTTCATCTAAATCAGTAACTGTTGTTGCAAACAGTTGACATCCTTGATGAAGACATCTCTTTAGTTGCATAGCATATATCATCCGCAAAGAGATAGGTCTTTGAATACCTATGATTTCCACTTTCGCACCTAGATCATTAATGCAACTAACTGTCTTAAGTTGACAGTCAATTATAGCATGATAAGATGCTAACCAATCCATACCTAAAACTATATCGTACGATCCTAAGGGAGTAACATATAAATCTACTAAGGTAGTTAACGTACCAATTTTAAGTTCACAGTTATGTACTAAGTTTTCTACTGCTACTTTCACCCTAGAAGCGAATTCAACTTGCCATTTACCACCTTGTTTTACCGCCACAAGACCACAATGGTCAACAATGGTTGGTGAAATAAAGGAGTCAGTGGCTCCGGAATCAAAAAGTATAGAAACACTAACACCATTTAACTTACCTGAAGTCTCGACCACCGTATTCTGGTGATCGGCTTGGCGGTCATTAACCGCTGCATATACTGTATGTGCACGTCCTGCATCACCCACCGTAGGCTTTGATACTGTAGGTCGAGGCTCATAACCAGTAGAACCTCTCATCGGACACTGCCTAGCTATGTGCCCATGCTGCCCACAAGAATAACAACCTATGCTTGTGCCTCTACCAAATCCTCTGCCACCCAAAGGTGCATTGGACTGCTGAAAACTACCCATACTGACGGTAGACTGAGCACTCTACGCAGGCTGATCCTGCCTATTGCGCTTGTTGCGCAACCAGTTACGAACCTTTCCTAATTGAGGACTGTTTTGTTGTTGTGGTTGAGGGTTGTTGTTCTTTTGATGTGTTCTTTGTTGCTGCCCACCCTTTGTGGGAGTCTGTTGGTTCTTGGAAGAACCACCTGTCTGTGCCTGTCCACCATGTGGACTAAAACCTGCTGTAGGAGCACTCCCAATCTGCACTCCCGTGTGCCCACCTAAAGCCATAATAAGGTTCTCCTCAACTATGCAAGCCTTCTCCACTGTGACTTCCATAGTCTTTGGCTCAAAGACTCGGACACCACCACTGATGCGGGCGTTTAAGCCCTTGATAAAATGTTGTACTAGCATAGGCTCATCATCACCAATACCAGTATACTGCTTGAGTTCGTAGAACCTATGTTCGTATTGCTCTACAGAAAGAGCTAACTGGCGTAGATCATGGAACTCGTCAGCCCTACGCTGTCTCCAGTGTTCCGAAAGGAACCGTGCTCTGAACCTCTCGAGAAACATCTCCGAAGACACAAAACCAATATCTATGTGGAGCTTTTGCTCCTCTAGGCGCCACCATGTAGAGGCGAATCCTCTCAAGTGCATAATAGCGCATCTGGCACGAGTATTGCTACCGTAAGGGTGCATGGCAAAGCATCTACCCAAATCTAGTAGCCAGGTCTCAGCCTCTAAACCTCCTCCTAAACCATCAAAGGTAGGAGGACGTGCTCTCAGTAAATCCCTCATATGACCTGCAATATTAGCATCGTAATGTGCTGTGTCATCTACTCTCCTAGGGGATCTATCCCTCTCTCTCACAACCTCCTGCTCATCTACCTATCTAGGTTCAAGACGAGCTAGGACCTCCTCTAAAAGTGGACGTATCTGAGAACCCTCTACTGTTGATTGTTCGGGATTCTGTCCCTCATTTCTCTGACCCATCTGCTCTGCTTGGTCACTATGGTGAGGGCTAGGAGGGGGAGTAACCTGAGGGATTGGCCCACGGCCTCCACCTCTACCTCTACCACGACCTCTTCCTCCTCGCCTAGGCATGTTCCTACACATAACAATTACGAGTCTTAGATACTATTCAACCAAGGTTATCAGTTAAGACACTACGTACTAGGTCAATCTAATGGGCTCTAGATTACCCAGAGCGTCCAGTGTTTGTAACCTTGGCTCTGATACCAATCTGTAATGCCCCGTCTTAATAACCTAAGAATGTTGCAATTGTGTTATATAGGTGTAATAATTTTTTTTTAAGTATAAATATTAAGTTAATTAATTGCATACATTCTTAGGTTAAACGATGTTACACTACTTTGAGTTTTCCATAAGCGACTTAAGTATTTCGCATTGCACTTATTAAATCATAACATAAAGTAAACATTGCATAATAATAAATTTTCCATTCAAGATATAATAAAGTACAAACATGTTTCCTTACATTGCATTGATATGATATTACAATACTCATCCATCTGATGAGGTAGTTCAAATAACAAATACTTTTACAATTACATTGATCACCTCTTATACAATTGAGGGATGTTTTCAAATACATGTTTACAATATACAATGATGAAAATATAGAAGAAATCCATATGCGAGCTCTCCATCCATGAAGCTCTCAATGCTACGATCAACTGGGGACCCAACGGAGTAAGGTGCACGTTCCACCCAACCATGTGGTACCCGTAGGTCCACCCCCCGTGCTAGGAGATAGTAATAAGGTTACCTAGACCTAATCTACTAACCCTAGACACTAGTACAAACAATTCTATTGGTTACATTGCTTCCAGATTTTGACAACTGATTGAAACACAAAAATTCAAGGTTGACTGTTATTTTAGGTGGAGTGTCATCACAACGAAGCAAAGGTTACCCTTGTGTTTCTTCCTAGGTTCCAGCCCCCAATCCTTGGGTTACCCTGGTAACCTCTTACGAAACCTGGCCCCTATTGCATACAGTTGCGGAATCGGATGTCTTTTAAAGGAACAAGACATCGATTTTCCATTCCAAGCCTTCTCAACTTACACTCATGACTGTAGTAGCTCAAGAGTCATAAGTGAGGCATAAGCATCTTGTTAAATGTTTTAGATCTAACTACTTGTTTTTTTTAGTTTTCACTGAGTTACTAACTACTTGTAAGTTACCCTGACACCACTTTGTGTGTCGGCCCTTACAAATAGCCACTCCCCTAAACATAACAAGGTTTCTAGGTTTTCTTGACTAGGGTTTACCAAATACACAATTTACATCCCACAATGATAAATAATTCATATCGGTATCAAACACCATGTTTAACTCTTGCACAAACCCAAGTCAATAAAGAAAAACTTTGAAAACAATAATATCCCCATTTTACCCAATTGATTCTGGAAGACTTGAACAATTATCACTTTCCCATTACGCCCAATCACAATAGAAATAATACAATTTAAATACTAAAGGAAATATTCTTCTACCATTTGGATATGCTAAATCCATATATATATATCAATTTGTTAACAGTATATTTACAAATAGACTCAAGAAAAATAACCATGTCAATTAAATCTATTTTTCTAATTTTCACAATTTCACTATAAATTATATTCTATTATTTTCTTAATTTAAAAATAGAAAATAATAATATATAAATATATTCAATTAAAACTTATTTACTTCCACAATATTTACAAATATATATATATATATATGAATATTTAAATACATAAACATATATACATATATAAATATATTTATATATATACATATATATATATATAAATGTAAATATTATAATCAAATTTCATATTAAATTAAACACCAATTAAATAGTCATGAATTTTTTAAAAAATGAAAACTTTAAGAAAAGAAATAAACATGTCATTCAATGGTAAGGCTACGGCTGTGGCCGTAGCCTTCCATTATGAAGGACGGCTGCTGTACGCAGCCTTGCCAGGCTGCGCCAGCAGTCTTAGACTGTTGTGCGCAGCCTTGCCAGTTGCGCCCAACACGCAAGCCTATGGGGAGGGTTTTGGCCCTCCCCAATAGGATTTAAATTTTTTTTATAAAACAAACGAAATTTCCGTACTGACGGAAATGTACAGATAAGACTTTTAATAATATTTAAAAAAAAAAATTAAAATCAGCATAAAATGATTCGTCTATACAGTACGGCGAAATAATTTTTTTTTTAATAAAATACTTTCTCAAACAATTATTTATATATAAATAATTAAATAAAACATTAAATTCATATAGGAATTTTAATGGAGGAAATTTTATGAATTTCTTCAGGGTTTTTCAATAGGAAAATTGGAAAACAAAATTATTTAATTTGGGGTTTTTCATGCACAGAATTTTATTTTTGATTATTTCTTTAAAAAAAAAAATAATGTTCCCTTCACTAGTTTTAAATTCAACAGAGGGAATATCTTTCAGAAAGAAATCTATAGAGGTTTTTAAATATGAAATCTATAAACCCATTCAAAATTAACAGTAAAAGATTTTCCAGTAAACACAAAATTTTCTTTTCTCAAGCATTTCATTTAAACACAACAAATAAAAATTATACAAGTAAAATACCTGTGGATCCTTTGCTATTTGGAGAAAAAACCCTTGTAGCCTCTCTTGCCTGTAGTTCCAATTCCTTCCCGCAAAACCAATCCAAAATAACCAACCACCAAAATCCCTCCAAAAGATCTTCCAATTCCAAAATCAACCAAAATAAAATAACAACTTCTAAGAAGATTTCCAGAAAATACACAGTAAGAGGATTTTTTTTTTTTACAAGTGCTCTGATAATTTCCCCGTGAGGAAATTGAATAGCCTCTGTCAATTTTTCCGAGATCCACAATAACCTCCGTAACAAATTTTTCAACAACCTCATAAAAGCACTCACACACTTGTCGAGAAGTTGTTGAGAAAAATATCTTCTCCACTTCTCGGCAATTTTGCCATTTCAATTATTTGCATGTAAATAATTAATTTATTTTAAATTAAATTTTAAAACTCAATTCACATGCATTTTATTTTATTTTCTAATTTTCTAATTCATTTAAATACAATATAATTTATACACTTAATAATTTAACTTAATTAATTAATTTATTTAATTAAAATAGTTTAATCTTTTAAAGACCAACTATTTAACCAAATAAGCTAACTAATATATTAAATTATCAAATAAATAAATTTCAATCATATTTAAATATTAATTAAATAACAATAATTAAAACACAATAACTAATATTAAAAATTAACCAATATTTATCTTTCAAAAATGATTTAACCAAACAGAAAATACAAGACAAACCTATGACTCAAAACTGAAAACTGACAATGTACTAAAACCAAGGTTAAAGACTGGACCAGGATAAACCTAACTACTATCTCCCGTTCAACATTTCCGTTGAGTCTTGACACGCTCAGACCTGATTACACAGGTGGAGTCGGTGTCATGTACCTGCAAATCCTGCAACCAAGCAAATAACGTGCATGCATGTATATATATATATATAAAGCATTAAACAGACACACCGTGCAGAGAAAATCACAGATATCACAGGGCACTCACAAGCGAGTGATACGATTCTATTTTCCACACCAATACACTCACAACAAACTGACGAAATAAATGTTGTTAGTCCATCATAAGCATGTACATATCAATAAACAACAGAAAGTAAACATCTACGCTAAATCATATCATGTCTGAAAACAATAATCATCAAGCAAAGTGTCATCATGTCACAGAATAATCCACTATCGCTCAAAACCAGCGATCAAAGTATCCAGCAAAACATCATAGGTCTAACAGTATGAAAAAGTATCAACAGAAAGCATAAGCATAAACGGAGGGGTACTATAGTATAAATTCTAGGTAGCAACCAATGACTACCTTTCTATGACTTTTTTGGTTTCTATCATACTAGTTGTTATGGGTTGTTTCCAATTTAGGATCTGATAGAGGGAAGGTTTCTAACATAGATGTCTAATAAATGATTATTATAAAACCACCCCGTTTTCCCATCCTCAAACTCATTCAAGTATAGGACCCATGTTTATAAATCATAAGAATTAAGGTTTAAGAACCTAAGATGGTGGCATAATCACTATGGAGTGCATCCAATTATAACCCATCTATATGAAGCTTGAAATTTGAGGTTTAAAGCTCACCCCACACGATGCTAAAGTGGTAAAGTTGTGGTATGAAAATAATGGAATATATTTCAAGGTGACTCTTTAGAATTAGATTTCAAGCTTTCCTCCAACACTTTTGATAAGCTCACTTTGCGCTTTATTGATGAACAAAAGAAAGGATGAGTACAACCTAGAGCCTAAGGCCAATCTAATGCTAGGTTTCAAGACCAATTCCAAGAAAGCTATAGCAATAATCCTCAACTTATAAAGTTATATTATTACTTGATAAGAAAAAGATATAAATAAAAAACAAAAAAAATGAGTTGTATTCATTTACCTTAGCAACATAGTCTATTTCTATGATTTTGAAAGTGATTCCAAGACAACAAAAGAGGATTTCTACCATGGAGAAAAAATTATAAACCAAAAACTCGACTAGAAAGGGATTTAAAAACTTGGACTAGAGGCATCCAATCATGGATAATTTTAAGAAATCCTGATAGTAAAAGGTGTAAAAACCAAGCAAATCTTGTATAATTCTTGAAAAAAATATTAATTGTATTGGTGATTTTGTTTCTTTTTAGGAAAAAAATGTGAATCTTTTGTAATCATTAGAAGATTGTAGAAAATATTAGCAAAACTTTTATTGAAACCAATAAAATATATTTATTAGCGAATGAAACTTGTTTTTAAACCAATAAAATATTTCCATTAGTGAATTAAACATGTTTTTAAACAAATATTTTTTTATTGGCAAATTAAACTTGTTTTAAAATAATAAAAATAATTTTGTTGGCAAATCAAACCTATATAAAAACCAGTAAAATATTTTCGTTGATGAATTAAACTTGTATTCAAACCAATGAAATTTTTTTGTTGGTGAATTAAACTTGTATTTAAACCAATGAACAATTTTCATTGCTGAATTAAACTTATATTTAAAGTAATGAAATATTTTCATGGCTGGGGTTCAAAGGGAGACATGGAATTCACATCATTGAGATAGACTTAATTAGTTCTACTAACTCATTAATAACCTAAAACATAATTCAAGCCACATGTTATGCAAATAAAATATATCAATAATAAATTCAAAGTAATAATGAAAGTACAAGACCTAAGGGCTAGAACTATTCCTTGGGGGCTCATCTCTGATGGCTTTGCCTATGTATTGCACAAAGGCTTCATAGTTCGACGACTAGCCAACCAAGGGTATATCCACTAGGTTTCAAATGATACATCAACTATAACTCAATCACAATCATAGCCCAAAAAAACTAATATACGCTAAAATCAATTCTCTACTCAAATGCATCATATGTCCCTTATTCTATAAGATAAAACTATATGAGAGGGTATGCAACCCTTTCTAGGGTCCATTTCCCCAGATAGTTTTCACAGTCAGCTGCCACCCACTTAGGTGAATCTGGGGATCAAAAACCTAGTTAAGGAAATACTAGTGGAATATGAAGCATAGACATAAATACTTATATATTGGCACAAATAATTCTACAAGGTAACATTACCAATAACTAAATCCTTAGTGTTGTTAAAACAACACAAGAAAAATCACCCCAAAGGTTTTAAATGTAAAATAATTAGAATGAACTAAATTCTACTTCCATTAATTATGATTAGTCAATCAATTGAATATTCATTTCATCACTCTTATAATCTAAATATTACTCTTAGTTTTCCAAACTATTCTTTTGCATCATTTAAAACATAACTAAAATATAAGGTTGTAACACATAATCAAAGTTCCAAAACAAACATACCTAGTTTACATCATATATTCTCATTACTCTTAATTTGGTGTAGAGGCTTAAATCAAAAGGACCTAGAACAATAGGTTTCCACCCAAACCATTATCTTTAGTCAAATCAGCTGGACTTTAAAAAGCATATGAATAATATTCTCAAGATTTATGTAGACACAACTACCATTTAAAATAACAAGAGAAGTTATGAACCCAAGTTTTGATTACTAGTAATGCTTTTGAACAAACTTATAATGTTACTCATTTAACAAGCTCATTTTCATTTCCTTTCTCCTTTTTATATGTATTTTGACATGACCCAAGACATTGTCATTAATATAATCAAGATTTAAATATTTAACAATTAAAAAATCATGTTTCAATCTGTAGTGTAGAAAAATGTATACCTTTACATTTTCAATCTATGTTTGGGTCCCTTAATTTAATTGGACTTAATTAAGCCTCTAATTGGCCCAATTATGCATTTAAAAGTCTAATTAATCATGTTTTCCAAAATGAAAACTTGTATTAAACAATTGCAAACATTAATAAAATTGCCTTGGAAATTGAGTGCCCTAGATTTAGGTCTTAAGACCCATTCGCCCAAGGGAAAATGCATCCTCCTTAAGTTGAGGATCTCAAATTTTAATATTTTTTTGGCAGCATTTTTATTCAAATTCAAATTGCAATTGTCAGCTTTTGATGTTTAATTGTCAGAAAATTAGAAAATTACCTATAAATACAATATCTTTTTATCAAATTCAAATCCTAAGCAAACTAAAATTTTTGATGGAGCAAGATTATAGCAAATATTATTGTCAAGAGCATTCAATAGAAGATTTATCAGACTCCTACATCAACATTCAAGATCTCAAGCATCATGTCAAAGTTATTTGTAACATTCTTTTGGAGCTAACATTGTGATGTAGGTTTCAAACATTCAAACATCAATTCAAGCATCAAGATCAACATCCAATCAAGCCATTTCATGTAAGATCAAGACATTGGAGAGATGTGTTAGATTTTAGTCCTCTAAGGATCTTCATTAAAGGGTTTGGTGAGTTGCAACATAGCATTGTTAATTAATCATTCTTTCCATTCATGTTTCATTTAATTTCAAGGTTTAATTACCAAAATGGGGTTTGATCAAGTCAAACCCCATTCACCAAAAACAAACAATTTTTCCCTTTATTTATATGTGCAGATTTATAGGTGAAAAAGGATTGAAGATTGATCAAAAGTGTAATTTTGTAAAGTTATCAAAGTTGCCATCAAAGTTGTCAAGACACAAAATCTTACTTGCAAAATTTAATACTAACTTTTTGACAATGGGATCCAAAGAAATCAAGAGTGTAGATCTCGGAGAAGAGGACTACGAAATGAAATTTTGGATCCCTATTGTAGGACACATTTTCCCTAGGGAAAATCTGTCGTAGGAGGACACTCAACAACAACTATTGGTGATTGGTACACATCAAATTACCCTTCTCAGATCTATTGGAAGCATGTTGTTTTTTATTTTTTTTCCTTTAAATTGATGATCTAGGTTTCACATTGCATAATTGAGTTCTTTTACTATTTTTATATTTTCTTCCCAAAGTGTTGTTCAAACAAATTTTACCCAGTCTTGTCATAAGGAAATTTGCAAGATCTCCAATAGGGTTGACTCACCTAGGGTTGAAATTCAATCCTACCTTTTGGGGTCTCATTTCCTAATGAAATAGGAGAAAGATAGGTGCATCACATATTCAATCACTCCATTTTGATTAAAAAACCCATTTTTCTATGTTTCATTTTGGTGAACCTGACATTGTACATCTAAAATTCTGAAATTGGAGTTCATTCAAACCCTAGATCTAGGATTTGTATTAGTTTGCATTGCATTGTATTAGTTTTCATTTCAAATAGGGTTGTCAAAATTGCATTAGTTTGCATTTCATCTAGGGTTTTAAATTTGTATTTTGCATTGCTTAAAATTTGAAAAATAAAAAAAATTGCATGCATATTACATTGATTTGGCATAGTACTTGCATATTAGTGTATTTTTCAATCATTTACATTCACAAATTTGGTCAAAATTGCATTTCAAAAAGTGTCACTGTGTTCATCATTTGTCACTAATTTCATTTGCATTAGGGTAGTCAAAATTTGGAAAATTAGTCACCAAAATAAAAATATGAAACCAGAAACAAAAAACCCTAGCAGTAAACTTCAAACTCATATTTAATTTTTTGCGGTTCCTCTATGCAAGGACTCATTCACCTGAGGGTGAATATGTCCCTGCACATGTGTCCTACTAGATTTGTGGGTCCATTCCTATGTCTATTTTTGCATTTTGTTTCTACTATTACAATTGCATTTTAAAAATTCAAAAATTGTCTAATCTAAATGTTAAAGAAAGTTGTTCAAGTTTGGTGCCATATTGAGGAAAAGTGAAAAAGTTATTTTCTATTTTGGTATTAGATTATTTAAGATCTGTAGTTGTTTTCTTCACTTTTTACATCATTGCATTGTTTAGATAGATTAGTTTTCATTTTGCAAATATTGGAAACCATAAACTATCTGAAAACATTACACAAGAAACTACACATTAAATGGTCAACCTTGGAGAAAGCATGGCTATTTGACAATGTCAAATCTCTTTCAACAAGTTAACATATACCTCAATCCCTTTAGTAGTGATGACTTTGATATGTTAGATGAATCCCTTGAAGATTTTATCTTACAAGGATCGTCCACTAAGCCTTGTTATGAAAAACAAAAACAAAGGGAAGTTAATGTAATTACACCTCAACTTACCATTTACCCAACCTCACACCAACACCAAGTTCAAACCAAACTTGTGCTCATCATAGGACCACCTCAAAAAAAGTCTAAACCTTTTGGAAGTATCTTGAACTATGCAAGGAAACTACTAGTAATAATGTTTTATAACAACTGAGTTATAACACTATTGCTCATACATATAACACAAGGAATAATAGGAAACCACAAAATATACCTACTTCATTACCATTGACTCAACCAATTTTTCCTAGTGATCCTCGCTTGCCTTTGCATAATAGAAAGGAGTATGATCTTGTAAAGCAACTTAAAAACACTCCTGCTAAGATATCCTTGTGGGATTTGATTCAAGATTCACCTAATTACCATAACATGCTTCAAAATGCTTTGTAACGAGTAGTGGTCGCTTAGTACACAACCAAATGATGTAGCAGCTCTGATTCAAGGTATGAATTCGATTAACATTGATATTGTCTTCCATCAAGATGAGTTACCTCCATTAGAAGTGCAAAAAAAAAATGAGGCCTTGATGATACTATCTATTATTAATAGAAATGGAATACAAATAACTCTCATTGATAATGGTTTGGCCCTTAATGTTTGTAGTGTAAACCTTTTGGATAAGATTGGAGTGGATAAGACAAAAATTGAACCTGATTCTTTATCTATTTGTGGGTTTGATAATGTGGGAAAGCAACCTCTTGGTGTGATAACATTACTTGTGATAGTTGGAAAGGTTACATTAAAATTCCCTAATCATATTATGCCTAATGAAATCTCATATAATCTTCTCCTAGGTAGACCTTGGATTCATGCAATGAATGTGGTGACTTCAATGTTACATTGTCTAGTGAAGTATGTTTACAACAACAAGATTTACAAAATCAAAGATGACTCTCAACCAAAAATTTGTTTACACACTAAGACAAACAAGGAAAGTCTTTTAAAAACATTGATACCAGCTTCAAAAATAGAACTCGTGCAAGAGGAAGAAAAAGAGAAGAATATTGAAGAAGTCACAAAGCTATTGGATGATGGGTGGGTTTCCTTAGATTGTACACCTACATTCATAGGAGAATACAAGATTGCACACAAAATAGGAAAAGAGAAAGAAACAAACATACTATCCACGCAAGCCGAGTAATCAAAAGCACATGAGCCCACAAATTTTAGCAAAGAAGAGGAAAGCAACAATTACACATGACATATGAAGAGTGTGATCATGAGAAACCACTAAATCTAAAAGAAATGGAAAAACTTTATGGAAGAGGTTATGATATTTTGAAACAACTTGGCTATAATAGAAAAGGATGTGGTGCTAGAGAGAAAGGTATTTGTGTCCCTATAGAGCCTAACACACAAAAAACAAAAAATGGTCTTGGTTAATGTCCTTCAACAAAAGTATCAAAAAATTCTTCACTCAATATCAACACTATTACAAAAGGATTCTTCTAAGACAACTTTAACCTTGGTGCATCCTAAATTGATAGATACTACATGTAGGAATATCTCATTAGATATGCATAAAATTGATACTTTTCCTACTCATTATAATCAATAACATTAGTTGATGCTCCTTGTCATGTGGTAGTTGTAGTATCATAGCATATTCACTACCATACATGAGGGTATAAACTTGGCTTTATGCAATCATATTTCCTTTTTATAAGGAGAAACACATCATTTATTTTTGGCTCATCCTTGTCCCGCACTTAGTGAGGGCAAGTGGTTAGATAGCCTTGTCATAGTTTGGCACATTTTGTTGTCCCTTTGGATAGTTTTCCACCTTCCACATATGATGAACAAGATTGGGATGCCGATGACCTGCTATAGGTTGACTCACATGTGCCATACTAGTATTTTTTATTTTTATTTCATGTTCTTTGTGATTGCATGTCCATAATGTGATCCCTTGTACAATGTTGTTTGGCATGTCTTTATATGTTTTTGAGCCTACTTTGGTTTCTTCTTGTCACTTTGTTGGTGGAAGGATACAAAGGAAGTCAACCCATTGTGACATTCTTCTATTTGTATCTACATTCTTCTATATGTTGTAAACCTTTATCTTTTCTCTTGCCTTTTCCTTTTGGGGATGATATAAGGCATTGAGACATTTAGGTCTCTTCCATGTTGACCCAAAATATTTTTTGTTTTCACTCTCTATGTGGCATTCTTCCTTTGTGCTCGTTGTTCCATGAGTTGTTTGGGAAATAATGAAAATTATGAGCTCGATTATATCATTGTAGTAAGGAGATAATGCTAACCCAAAATCCATGGATCCCTTATGTGTTATTAAGTAGGATTACATATCAGGGGTGTTATCCTTGAATTCAGTGTGCTCAATTTGTGGGATAACCCCTACAAAGTTTATCTGTTTCGTAGCCCACATAATCTAAGCATGCAAAATGAGGAAAATTACATTGGTCCTCATGCATGGTCCCCCATCCTCAAAAATTAATTTCGAGCATTAACCTTTGTTAGTTCGTCAAAATTCACATTTTAAACCAAGTTGTGAAAATTCAATTTTGGGAGTTAGAAAATTTTCTGCACATGTAGGAGCACTGATTTTAGCGCTTTTACATATTACATGCAGGAGCTCTATTTTTCACCGCTCTTACATATTTCATGCCTTAGTCATTTTCTGGCCATGTAGGAGTAGGGTTTTTTAGCGCTTTTACCTCTCAAAACACAAGTCACATGTAGGAGCTCTGTTTTACACCGCTCTTACATATTTCATGCCTTAGTCATTTTCTGGCACATGTAGGACCAATGATTTTTAGCACTTTTACATATTACATGTAGGAGCTTTGTTTTTAACCATTCTTACATATTTCATGTCTTAATCATTTTCTAGCACATGTAGGAGCGGGGTTTTTTAGCGCTTCTACATCTCAAAACACGAGTCACATGTTGGAGCTCTATTTTTCATTGTGCTTACATATTTCATGCCTTAGTCATTTTCTAGCACATGTAGGAGCGGGATTTTTTAGCACTTCTACATTTCAAAACACAAGTCACATGTAGGAGCTCTATTTTTTACCGCTCTTACATATTTCATGCCTTAGTCATTTTCTGGCACATGTAGGAGTGAGGATTTTTTGCACTTCTACATCTCAAATCTCAAGTCACATGTAAAAGCTTTGTTTTTCACCGCTCTTACTTATGACATGTAAAAGCTCCTCTTTTCACCGCTCTTACACTCAAGTGTCCTTCCCACATGCAGAAGTGTTGATTTTCACCACTCTTACATATTTCATGTAGAAGCTCTATTTTTCATCACTCTTACATATTTCATGTAGAAGCTCTATTTTTCATCACTTTTACATATAATATGCTGAAGCACTAATTTTTAGCACCACAAAGAATTTGAAGACGAAGCTTTCTCAATAGCTTCAATGAAAAAAATGATGGTTTCTAGCTTATTTTAGATTTGAAAGGCATCAGAAAGTCTTCAATCTCATCAGAGGAGTTAACCTCAAGAATCTTCGTCATCTCCAAAGTAAACTCCAATGCTAGACAGTGATGAAGTGCACATCATCATGAAGTTTTCATGGAGAAAAATGTTGAAGAAGGCCAATTTTTTCCTTAGATTAGATTTCCTAGTTTTAGCATTTTTCATGCTTTATGCAAATAAGTTTCGACGTTTTACATGTCATTTTGAAAAATGTAATTACATGTAAAAACAAAGATGTTTTCCTATATTCATGGACAACATTTTTGAATAAGTTAACTAGTTAGGTAGGGTTTTCCTAGATTTTCTCTTCTGGTTTTCCTAGATTTTCTCTCCTTTCCCATCTATAAATAAGAGAGGATTCTTTTCTAATGGTTATCTTTTATCTTTTGCAACAAAGTGTTTCCCATTTGAGAAGAAAATACATGAAACTTTGTGTTCATCTTTGTGAATCTATTTTGATCAATAAAGAAGTAAATTTGCATGCCAAAATTTGTGTTAGAATTGATTATCTTTTGGATTTGATTGAAATTGGTAGTGATTAGTGACTGAGATCTGAAGGGCTGAGTAAATCCATGTAAACTTTGAGTTACACTCTTTATTCGAATTTGTGATACTGATTAAATACTATTGGTGATTTCTCTACAAGACTTTGTGCTTGTATTTATTCATGTTGTTCATGGATCTATCATGGAGTATCTAGAATACTTTGTGCTTCTAATACAACATTGGTTACATATCTCAAAGGATTCATTAGTGAAAGCTATGAAATGACTTTGTACCTTCATAAGTTTTCTTGTTTTATCATTAATCATTATCATGTTGGTATTGTTAGTCTTTGCTTTGACAAGATAAGAATATTGGAATTACTGCTTTGTTTTTAGTTTGAAGTTGTATCGAATCAAAAACTTAAAACCATGAAGCATTGTAAAACATATTCTCTGAATAAAGAAGGAATTATGAATGTGACACACCCCCATCTCTTAATAATAGTGTACATCATTGTGAATACTTAGTTAGTTTTACTTAGTTTCAATAAGCAATAAGAAGGGCGCCTCCCCTTTCTGAGAGGAGAGGTTGTATCTCACACAGTTGGGGTTGAAATCAAGTTTTGTAATCTATTAAAGGGATTGCATAATTTTCACCCAACAAATTTTTGGCAACTCTGCTGGGGACACGATATGCATTTGAAAGCCTCACGCTTTCGTTTGAAGTATACCCATGTCCTTTTTCATTCTAATTTAATTTCTTGTAAGTTTTTCAAGCTTTCACCAAGGACATGTAAATGTCTACTCAAGGTCCTTGGGGAAATTTTTTTGGTCCTCTGAATCTAGCTCTACCCCTACATGCTCTTCTTGAAGGCTCACAGAAGAACTTTCCCAAGTTCTTTGGTGGTGGACTACAACATCTTGACGAGCACATTGCTACTTTCTACATCACTTGTGGAGTTCATGGTGTTGAACGCAAAGACCTATTTGTAAGGTTGTTTGTGGAGACTCTCCAAGGTGTCACTGCAAATTGGTTTTATCATCTAGTGCCATGTACCATCACAAACTGGGTAACTCTCATAGCCAAGTTTGAAGAAAGGTTCAAACCTCCAGAAGACGCTCATGCTTTGTTGGCTCAACTCACCCAATTGAAGAAGGAATCTCACATGCCTATGTGTGAGTTCATTGCTCACTTCAACAAGTTGACATGAAGAATTCTAACTGTTGCTCAACCTACAACTAATAATTTGAAATGTTTCTTTGTAAATGCTCAAGTGCCCGAGGTTGGTTTCCTATTTAGAAGAGAAGCCCCAACTAATCTTGCAGTTGTGTAGACCTTGGTGACAAAAATTGAAGATGGTCTCATTCTTGTTGGGAAAATAAGAATTGAATCAAATGAATCTAAAGAAATACCTTCTTTGGAGTTATTTTCTTCCATCACAAGGATAGATCCTATGCTGCAAAGGTTGGAAAATGAGCTACTTGTCCTCAAAAAGTAGCTAGCTCAAGGTGTATTTTATGTGCCTCGTAAGGATGTACCAAGGAGGTCACTTTCAAATGGTGCTCATAATTTTTTTGTTGGGAATCAAAACAAGTTATCTTCACCTTTGAAGAGGATTGCTCTTGAAGCACCATTAGTAAAAGCAGTAGTGAAGCATCCTGACTCCAATCCAAGTGATCTCACTATTCTCTTATGGGAAAAGGAAGTAGATATAGCTAGCAACTCCCAATTCTAGTTTATTCAGTCTCTAAAAGCCATTGATGAAAAGTAGAAGAATGAAAGTCATTTTACTGAAGTTCAAGTGAATGAAGACAATATTGTCTTGAGATCTAAAAAGATGGACATGCACAAAGGTCTTAGTCAAGTTGAAAAGAATGCATCTATGTTTTGAGGTCATGAACTTGAATACATGTTGCATGAAAGAACTTCCCAAAGGCATGATGAGGACCTTCTTATAAATAATTCATATTTTCCCAAGTCTAAATATGGTGAAAAACATATTGAGGTATGTAGTGTGGTCATATCCTCATTTGAATCACATGAAGGAGATCATTTCAATCAACATGAGGTTGTCATGCTTGATGAATCAGTTGTTCAAGTAGCAACTGGTAAGAAGCATTCAATCTTTGACCAATCAAGGGGATGTCCCACAATACATCTTTCTTGGTTGGAGGCCAATGGGAAGATAGAGGTTCGGTAATGCCCAACCCTTTGTGTGATTCACTTTACCTTCTAATGCACATTCCATTAACCATGGGGATGGGTTTAGATAAATCAAAAGTTAAAATAAAGTGACTATTAGTTGCCATTTAATAGTTTTGGTTGGTATTACGATGTTACTATTACTTCTTGGATGAAAAATTTAACCCTATTCAAGCATTTAATATGTTATCATAATAAATATTTCTTGAACTCAATTTTATAACTTCTTGGAAAGTTAAGAATCTAGTAGATTATAAAAAAAAAGTGATTTGTTGCTGCATTGTGTTAGTAAGAGATTGTAATTCATTTTAGAACCAATAAATAATATTAATTCCTTGTAACTTGAGTAGGTTTGTGAGGAAGTATGAGGTTCCTCGCCCCATTTGACATCATGTTTCCTTAGTATAGCTCTTGGTTTTGAAATCTTACTTTATTATGTAGAGTTGGTATGACCTCGATGTTAGAGTAGGTGAATATTTTAGGTTCCTCTTTTTAATTATGTGAGGAAGGGGAGTATAAATAATCAATAAGGCTCATTGGAGAATTGGATGAATTTTTTTAATTATAACTAATTTATAACATTATTGTTTTTAATGTTCAAATCTTGACTAAATAGTGACATTATTATTATGGTTAAAAAATAATAATAATAATTACACCCTCTAGTACATACTCTTTTAGTATTAAGACAATTAAAATACATGGAGATTATATAGCTATAAATACTTCATATTAATAATAATACTTTGCCTAAAGAAAATGGAATTACACTTACATTGTCATGCCATAACCATAATTCTTTTGAATGAAGGAAAAGATGGTATCTAGTATTAGCATGGGTTTAATTTACAAAAAGGTTAGCCGTAACAAATATATTGATAAAGCATTAAAAGTAAATTAAATTTCCTCAAGCAAAAAGAACTTCAAATAAAATCATCGTGAGGGGGTCTTAATGATAAGAAAGATAATTAAATAAATGCTCATCGTGAAATCCTTCAACACTCGCATGGATTGAAGCTATTAGATTGGAGACCACCCTATGCTATAGGTATATATTTAGGGGTAATGGTTCGAGTAGAGGAGATAATCATTATGTTCATAAACCAAAGACTTGGTTATTGGTGGGATGACGATTGGATATGGGAATAAGGAACGAATCGAATCCATAGGAGGATTTGAGAGCAAGAAGAAAGATTGCAAAACATTTATGCCCTGTAGCAAGGACGTGGAGTGGGCAGGGAATTGATTTCATCTTAACGTGTGGTAAGCAATAACTTCACCAAGGCATGGCTATAAGGTGACGATTTACACAGATACATTAAATAAGGGAGGTGGTGTAGAGTTTCCATGATTGCTTTTGGAGGGAATTATTGAGTAGTAGGTTGGGTAATAATAATAATAATTATGGCAAGTGGGTGAGGAGTAAAGAGATTTATTATCGATGCCCATGGAATGGTGAGAGGGGAGTGGAGCTGGGGAGCAACGGTGGGGGAATAGCATCAATAATAGTAAAAGGGGCCAGAGGGAGAATAATAAAAAAAATAAAAGAAGAAGAAAGCAACCAAACAAAAGGGCGAAGAATGATATAGCAGCAACACACATCATCTGGGTAAAAAACAAGGAAGCGATATTGGTGTACGATGGAAGGAGGATTTTGCTTCGGGAGTTTTATAGTCTGGACTGAGGCACTATCATTTTAGAAGGCGACTGGCATTCCACTGTGCTCTAATGACCGTTGCAACAAGTTGAGTAGAGCTGATTCAACCAACAATAGCAATTGGAACGATTCAGACTTTTCCTCTTTTCTATTTGGTATGGATTCTTGTAAATGACCTAGCTTATTTGTACCTTGGTTTTCTGATTTTAATCATCGATGCTTATGTTGAAGTTTTTGTCTTTAAACGTTGGTTAAGAAAATCATACTTGACCAACCTGTTCGGAGTGAGCTCTAATTTTGTGATACTAGATCCTATCTAATGTGTTGTGCTTTATTAATATTATAAATAATTGTTTTATCTCTTTCTCCTGCGGGTTCTGCTATCTGTTCACTGGGATCTTTTCTTATCAACCTAACTTTTATGGCCTTAGGACTTTTCTTAAATTGTTTCTTTTAAACAAAATTTTAGTGCAGTAAAAGTGGAGTATAACACCGTAGAGAATAATTGCAACAAACACAAGATGCACTGCTGTAGAAACTTGAAAGCATTTACAATGGCTGATTGGCTATTATAATAGAGGAAAAATTGGTAGATTCAATATTTGTGCAATATCCACTTGTTTATTGAGTCAGGAAATTCTGTCTATATTAATGTTCTGAATAGCAAGGTATTGCTCTCAATAATCTTAGAGCTGGAACAAAATAGTAAGCAGAATATATATAAAAAGAAAAAGAAAAAAAAGAAAAGGATAATATCAGTTGGGTTTCCATAGTTAAGGTAATACATATGATAGGTTCCAGAATAAAATGGAATTAATCCAAACACTGGAACAATCAACTTAATGGCAAGCATACATCATGATAGGCTGGGGCAACATATCTGTTTGTTTTTTTTTTATATTTTTGTACAATTTACCATTTTATATTTGTACAATTTATCACAGCTAAATATATATTCAACTGTCTCTTACACAGAATACTAACTTTACTCCATCTATACTGGGAATCATAAACAAAATCCACCGAGTTAGATGCTGCAAGAAATAAATGAAGGGATTTATATTTTCTGCCTACGCGTCTGTAACAAACTATAATATCTAATTAAATCACCATTCTTTATGCCTTGGCGGATGGGCATACTTCGTTCCAAAGCATTCATTTTGGTGCAAGCCAAAGTAGCTGAAGAGTTAAAAACATCAACAATAATACAAAGCCTAAAATGTGTTTTAGAAAACCTATTATATAAATCTAAAACTTTAAGAGCTCCATTTAAGGCTCCACGTGATCCACCTCTAGGAAGCCTTTCTTAAATATGGGACACTTAATTCAATGTCCATTTACTTCCTTTCATAAGAAAGGAAAGAAGAAAAAAAGGTGAATTCTACTTCTCCTTGGAAAATGGGGGAAATATAGTAAATTAAAGTGAAAAGAAACAAAAGAACAGTAATGGGTATAATTTAGCATTTTTTATATATAATAAGATGGGAGCTTTCCCTTATTCATATTCTTTTAATCTCTTTCTAAAGTGCATAAATTAAATATATATGAGTAGTATATTCATTTATAAATAGTATTAAATATTCTCATATGATTATTTTTTTAGTAAAATGAATTTATATTAATATTAATAATATGTTATAATGGATTATGGAATTTGATGTCATGGTAGCATATATTGGGTGATCAAATAAAGATAGTAATAGCGATACTGAATTGATTGGTTATCTACCACAATGTTCATGATATCAATGTTTAAATGGCATTTGATTAATAAACTTGCCCTTGTTTAACATTAAATTACTCTTGGTTAATAGTATGATGACACCTTTAAATAGGTTGACTATGTGTAATGAAAGTTATAAACTTTCTACTATAATTAATTGTTCATATTTTGATGTTACTACTACACTTATAATAATCCTAATACGTTGGTAATTAGTAAGAGATGTCACTATGTCCTCTTGTAAGATTAATCTATCCTTCTATTAAGTTAAGCCATAATTACGGGTTGGTTATCATTTCACCAATATAACACTACAAATTTTAAGATATAATACTATTTAAATTGTGAATAAAACCCATTGTATGGTCTAGTCTTGGTTAGTTCTAGAAAGAGCTAGAATATATTTATATACCTTGAAAACTTCTAAGGAACCGATTTTAGATGGACCATTTAATATACTTATGTATAGTTGGCACCTAAATTTAAGTAAGGGAACTTTGAGTATAGGATGAATTATATTATAGGTTGTTCCTTACCACCATCTCCTTGAATGAAAAATTATATGCATGATCTATTCTTATCTATAAGCATACTTATCCTGTGATTTCGGCTTTAGATAATGACATAGAATTCTAGAGAGGATAGAAATACTAAATGAAATTTTTTTTAAGCTAGCTTGAGAGTTATAAGGATGGTATTTATGAAATACCAAATACCCAAGAGGATATACCCTTATGTTGTCAAAGCTTGTTGGGATACAAGCTCAAGTTGTCGAACTACGATGCCTCTGCGAAATATATACGTAGGCAAGGCCGTCTGAGACGAGCCCCCGAGGACTAGGTCTGGCCCCTAGGATTGTTCTCTTATTATTTCTTAAAGGTACTATTGAAATATATATATTTTATTTGCATAACGTGTGACTTGAACTAAGTCTATGATTATTGATGAGTCCGTGGAACTAATCAAGCCTACCTTCATGACGTGGATTCCATATCTCCATTTGAAACCCAACCAGGAATATCAAAACAAATGTGAAGATGGTTGAGTCCTTATAAGTTATTGGACAAATGTTGATATGCTTTCATGAAGTTCTTGTTTAGGGAGCAATCTTTGGGATTTACGTTAGTGGTTGTGGTCAAAATTTGAAATTTGTGTTTTGTCGTTAATTGTATTTTGGTTGGAAATTTGTGGGCATTACAGGTTCCACTTGTACCTGAGCGTGAAGATAAACTTGAAGATGAAGCTAAAGATGTATTTCTAGATGTGCAAGAGTAGTCTAAATTCAATTATTCATTTTGGAGAAGCGGTATATCTGATATATTTTTAGAGCTAGCTGAACCTATTCATCTCTTTCAAGAAGCAATGCCTCAACTTCATTTACATGTAGTTGCTAATGATCATGGAAGGGATTGCAAGCTATTGAAGAAAGGAAACTATTTTTTTGAACCTATGAATGGTTTTATTTGAGAAGGTTTCAATGATGGCTAGTTTTAATTAGGTAGGTTTTTATCTTTTCAATAAGTGCATTTGCATAAGTTTGCATTTTTTTTCCGTATATTTTCTTTGTGTCAATCTTGCTTGAATCTATTGAAAAATGGATGGATAAAGGAATTTGGAGTCTAGAGTTCTCCCTTCATTCATTTCAAAGAACGATCGAAGGAAACTCCCCAGTTAGAGCCAGTTGTTATCCTTGAATTCAGTGTGCTCAATTTGTGGGATAACCCCTATTAAATTTTTCTTTTCCATAGCCCACATACTCTAAGCATGCAAAACAAGGAAAATTGCATTGGTCCTCATGCATGGTCCCTCATCCTTAAAAATTCATTTTGAGCATTAACCTTTGTTAGTTCGTCAAAATTTGTATTTTAAGCCAAGTTGTGAAAATTCAATTTTGGGAGTTAGAAAATTTTCTGCACATGTAGGAGCGTTTATTTTTAGCGCTTTTACATATTACATGTAGGAGCTCTATTTTTCACCGCTCTTACATATTTCATGCCTTAGTCATTTTCTGGCCATGTAGAAGCAGGGTTTTTTAGCGCTTCTACATCGCAAAACACAAGTCACATGTAGGAGCTCTATTTTTCACTGCTCTTACATATTTCATGCCTTAGTCATTTTCTAGCACAAGTAGGAGTGCTAATTTTTAGTGCTTTTACATATTACATGTAGGAGATTTTTTCTTTCACGGCTCTTAAATATTTCATACCTTAGTCATTTTTTGGCACATGTAGGATTGGGGTTTTTTAGCGCTTCTACATCTCAAAACACAAGTCACATGTAGGAGCTTTGCTTTTAACCGCTTTTACATATTTCATGCCTTAGTCATTTTCTAGCACATGTAGGAGCGGGGTTTTTTAGTGCTTCTACATCTCAAAACACAATCACATGTAGGTGCTCTATTTTTCACTACTCTTACATATTTCATGCATTAGTCATTTTTTGGCACATGTAGGAGCGGGGTTTTTTAGCGCATCTACATCTCAAATCTCAAGTCACATGTAAAAGCTATGTTTTTCACTTCTCTTACATATGACACATGTAAGAGCTCTATTTTTCACCACTCTTACACTCAAGTGTCCTTCCCACATGCATAAGTGTTGATTTTCAAGGCTCTTACATATTTCATGCAAAAGCTCTATTTTTCACTGCTCTTCAATATTTCATGCAGAAGCTCTATTTTTCATCACTTTTACATATAATATGTTCAAGCGTTGATTTTTAGTGCCAAGAATAATTTGAAGAAGAAGCTTTCTCAATAGCTTCAATGAACAAAATGATGGATTTCTATATTATTTTAGATTTGAAAGGCATCGGAAAGTATTCAATCTCATCAAAGGAGTGAACCTCAAGAATATTCGTCATCTCCAAAGTACACTCCAATGCTAGAAAGTGATGAAGTGCACATCATCATGAAGTTTTCATGGAGAAAGATGTTGAAGAAGGCCAGATTTTTCCTTAGACTAGATTTCCCACTTTTAGCATTTTTCATGCTTTGTGTAAATAAGTTTCGACATTTTACATATCATTTTGAAAAATGTAATCACATGTAAAAACAAAGATGTTTTCCTATATTCATGGACAAATTTTTTGAATAAGTCAACTAGTTAGGTAGGATTTTCCTACATTTGCTCTTCTGATTTTCCTAGATTTTCTCAAATCTCCCATCTATAAATAAGAGAGGATTCTTTTGTAATGGTTATCTTTTATCTTTTGCAACGAAGTGCTGCCCATTTGAGAAGTAAATACATGAAACTTTGTGTTCATATTTGTGAATCTATTTTGATCAATAAAGAAGTCAAGTTGCATGCCAAAATTTGTGTTGGAATGATTATCTTTTGGATTTGATTGAAATTGGCGGTGATTAGTGATTGAGATTTGAAGGGATTTCAGTAAATCCATGTAAACTTTGAGTTACACTCTTTATTTGAATTTTTGGTACTGATTGAATACTATTGGTGAATTCTCTACAAGACTTTGTGCTTGTATTTATTCAAGTTGTTCCTGGATCTATTGTGGAGTATTTAGAAGACTTTGTGATTCTAATACAATGCTAGTTAAATATCTCAAAGGATTAATTGGTGAAATCTATGAAATGACTTTGTGTCTTCATAAGTTTTCTTGTTTTTTCATTTATCGTTATCATGCTGGTATTCTTAGTCTTTTATTTGACAAGATAAGAATATTAGAATTACTACTTTGTTTTTAGTTTGAAGTTGTATCGAATTAGGAACTTAAAACTGTGAAGCATTGTAAAACATATTCTCTGAAAAAAGAGAGAATTATGAATGTGACAGACCCCCATCTCTTAATCGTAGTGTACATCATTGTGAATACTTAATTAGTTTTACTTAGTTTCAATAAGAAGTAAGGACGCCTCTGCTTTTTGAGAGAAGAGATTGTATCTCACACAACTATGGCTGAAATCAAGTTTTGTAATATGTTAAAGGGATTACATAATTTTCACCTAATAGTTTTTTGGCGACTCTACTGGGGACACAATACGCATTTTAAAGCCTCACACTTTCCTTTGAAGTATACCTGTGTATGTTTTCATTGTAATTTATTTTATTGTAATTTTTTCAAGCTTTCACTAAGGACATATAAATGGCTGCTCAAGGTCCTTGAGGAAATGCTTTTGGTCCTTGAGTCCAACTCTACCCATACATGCTCTTCCTAAAGTCTCACGGAAGAACTTTTCCGCATTCTTTGGTGGTGGACAACATCCTGACAAGCATGTTGCTAATTTTTGCATCACTTGTGGAGTTCATGGTGTTGAACACTTAGATGTATCTATAAGGCTATTTGTGGAGACTCTCCAAGGTGTCATTGCAGATTGGTTTTATCATCTAGCACCATGTACCATCACAAACTGGGAAACTCTCATAGCCAAGTTTTAAGAAAGGTTCAAACCTCCAGAAGACGTCATGCTTTGTTGGCTCAGCTCACCCAGTTGAAGAAGAAATCTCACATGCCTATGCATGAGTTCATTACTCTCTTCAACAAGTTGACATGAAGAATTCCAACTATTGCTCAACCTACAACTAATAATTTGAAATGTTTCTTTGTAAATGCTCAAGTTTTTGAGGTTGGTTACCTATTGAGAAGAGCAGCCCCAACTACTCTTGCAGTTGTGTAGACCTTGGCGACATAAATTGAAGATGATCTCATTCATGCTGGGAAAATAAGAATTGAATCGAATGAATCTAAAGAAATCCCTTCTTTGGAGTTATTTTCTTCCATCACAAGGACATATCCTATGGTGCATAGGTTGGAAAATGAGCTACTTGTCCTCAAAAAGCAACTAGCTCAAGGTGTGATTTATGTGCCTCACAAGGACATACTAGGGAGGTCACTTTCAAATGTTGCTCATAATTTTTCTATTGGGAATCAAAAAAAGTTATCTTCACCTCTAAAGAGGCGCACTCTTGAGGCACCATAAGTAAAATCAATAGTGAAGCATCCTAACTCCAATCCAAGTGATCTCACTATTCTCTTTCGGGAAAAGGAAGTAGATATAGCTAGTGATCCCCAATTTTGGTTTATGTAGTCTTTGAAAGCCATTGATGAAAAGAAAAAGGATGAAAGTCATTTTGCTAAAGTTTAAGTGAATGAAGACAATCTTGTCTTGAGATCTGAAAAGATGAACATGCACAAAGGTCTTAGTCAAGTTGAAAAGAATGCATCCCTGTTTCGAGGTCATGAACTTGAACACGTGTTGCATAAAAGAACTTCCCAAAGGCATGATGAGGACCTTCTTCTAAATAATTCATATTTTCCCAAGTTTGAAGATGGTGAAAAAAATATTGAGGTATGCAATGCAGTCATATCCTCATCTAAATCACATGAAGGAGATCATTCCAATCAACATGAGGTTTCCATGGTTGATGAATCAGTTGTTCAAGTAGCAACTAGTAAGAAGCATTCAATATTTGACTGATCGAGGAGATGTCCCACAAGACATCTTGCATGGTTGGAGGCCAATGGGAAGACAGAGGTTCCACTTGCACCTGAGCATGAAGATAAACTTGAGGATGCAGCTAGAGATGTATTTCTAGATGCATGGGAGTAGTCTGAATTCAATGATTCATTTTGGAGCAACAATATATCTAATATATTTTTAGAGCTAGTTGAACCTGTTCATCTCTTTCAAGAAGCAGTGCCTCAACTTCACTTACATGTAGTTGCTAATGATCATGGAAGGCATTGCAAGCTGTTGAAGAAAGGAAGCTATTTTGTTGAACCTATGAATGGTTTTATTTGAGAAGGTTTCAATGATGGCTAGTTTTAATTAGGTAGGTTTTTACCTTTTCAATAAGTGCATTTGCATAAGTTTGTGTCTTGTTTTCATAGATTTTCTTTGTATCAATCTTGCTCAACTCTATTGCCCAATGGATGAATAAAGGAACTTTGGAGTCTAGAGTTCTTCTCCCTTTATTTGTTTCAAAGAATGATTGAAGGAAGCTCCCCAACTAGAGCCAGTTTTTATCCTCAAATTTAATGCGCTCAATTCGTGGGATAACCCCTACAATTTTTTTTATTTCGTAGCCCACATACTCTAAGCACGCAAAATTAGGCAAATTGCATTGGTCCTCGTGTTTGGTCCCCCATCCTCAAAAGTCATTTTGAGTATTAACCTTTGTTAGTTCATCAAAATTTGCATTTTAAGCCAAGTTGGGAAAATTTAGTTTTGGGAGTTAGAAAATTTTCTGCACATGTAGGAGAGTTGATTTTTGGTGCTTTTACATTTACATGTAGGAGCTTTGTTTTTCACCACTCTTACATATTTAATTCCTTATTCATTTTCTGACCATGTAGGAGCGAGGATTTTTAGCATTTCTACATCTCAAAACACAAGGCACATGTAGGAGCTCTTTTTTTCACTACTCTTACATATTTCATGCCTTGGTCATTTTCTAGCACATGTAGGAGTGTTGATATTTAGTGCTTTTACATATTACATGTAGGAGCTCTTTTTTTCATTGCCCTTACATATTTCATGCCTTAGTCATTTTCTGGCACATGTAGGAGTGGGGTTCTTTAGTGTTTCTACATCTCAAAACACAAGTCACATGTAGGAGCTTTGTTTTTCACCGCTCTTACATGTTTCATTCCTTAGTCATTTTCTGGCACATGTAGGAGTAGGGTTTTTTAGGGCTTCTACATCTCAAAACACAAGTCACATGTAGGAGCTCTATTTTTCACTACTCTTACATATTTCATGCCTTAGTCATTTTCTGGCACATGTAGGAGCAGGGTTTTTTAGTGCTTCTACATCTCAAATCTCAAGTCACATGTAAAAGTTCTATTTTTCACCACTCTTGCATATGACATGTAAAAGCTACATTTTTCACCGCTCTTACACTCAAGTGTCCTTCCCACATGCAAAAGTGTTTATTTTCATTGCTCTTACATATTTCATGCAGATTTGTTTTTCACCGCTCTTACATATTTCATGCAGAAGCTCTGTTTTTCACCGCTCTTACATATTTCATGTAGAAGCTCTGTTTTTCATCACTTTTACATATAATATGCTGAAGCATTGATTTTTAGCACCAAGAAGAATTTGAAGACAAAGCTTTCTCAATAGCTTCAATGAACAAAATGATGGATTTCTAGCCTATTTTAGATTTGAAAGGCATCGGAAAGTCTTCAATCTCATCAGAGGAGTTAACCTCAAGAATCCTCGTCATCCCCAAAGTACACTCCAATGCCAAATAGTGTTGAAGTGCACATAATCATGAAGTTTTCATGGAGAAAGATGTTGAAGAAGGCCAAATTTTTCCTTAAATTAGATTTACCAATTTGAGCATTTTTTATGCTTTATGTAAATAAGTTTCAACATTTTACATGTCATTTAAAAAAAATGTAATTACATGTAAAAATTGAGATGTTTTCCTATATTAATGGACAACATTTTTAAATAAGTCAACTAGTTAGGTAGGATTTTCCTAAATTTTCTTTCCTCTCCCATCTATAAATAAGAGAGGATTCTTTTGTAATGGTTATCTTTTATCTTTTGCAACGAAGTGCTACCCATTTGAGAAGAAAATACATGAAACTTTGTGTTCATCTTTGTGAATCTACTTTGATCAATAAAGAAGTGAATTTGCATGCCAAACTTTGTGTTGGAATCGGTTATCTTTTGGATTTTATTAAAATTAGCAGCTATTAGTGACTAAGATCTAAAGGGATTTGAGTAAATCCGTGTAAACTTTGAGTTACACTCTGTATTCAAATTTGTGATACTGATTGAATACTATTGGTGAATTCTACACAAGACTTTGTGCTTGTATTTATTCATGTTGTTCGTGGATCTATCATGGAGTATCTAGAAGAATTTTTACTTTTAATACAACGTTGGTTACATAGCTCAAAGGATTCATTGGTGAAAGCTACAAAATGACTTTGTGCCTTCGTAAGTTTTCTTGTTTTATCATTTATCATTATCATGCTAGTATTCTTAGTCTTTGCTTTGACAAGATAAGAATATTGGAATTAATACTTTGTTTTTAGTTTGAAGTTGTATCAAATAAGGTACTTAAAATTGTGAAGCATTGTAAAACATATTCTCTAAAAAAAGAAGGAATTATGAATGTGATACACCCCCATCTCTTAATCATAGTGTACATAATTGTGAATACTTAATTAGTTTTACTTAGTTTCAATAAGTAGTAAGAAGGGCACCTACCCTTTTTGAGAGGATAGATTTAATCTCACATAGCTGTGGTTGAAATCAAGATGTGTAATCTATTAAAGGGATTACATAATTTTCACCCAACAGGGGGCAACCTTCCTTTCATGACGTAGCTCTACTTGGAAACATATGTTTGGCATAGGGCTTTCCAAATAAATCTCTCATGTAAATTGGGGTTTATCATATTCTTCTTTAAAGTAATTTCTCACAACATGGTGTTTAGCAATTTATTTAAAGTGGGGGCATGCATGTCCCTACTCATTGTTTTCTTCAAAGTGTGGTATTCTTACTTCACGTGATGTGTCTTCTTGGTGGTGTCACTGGGTTTGATGTCCTTCAAGAGCATGACCTTTCTTGAAATATGACATTCCTCTTAGTGGTTTAATGCTATGGTTTGCATTCCCTAAGTTGTGAATCTTTTATCCTTGACTAGTCCTCTCTTGGTGACATTAAGCATGATGTTCCCTAAGGTGAGACATTTCATGAACTAAGAAAAACCCCTTTGATTATCTTATTTCATTTAAACCTTTTTCATGGCCACCAAGCATAACACAACTTGCTTGCTAGTGGAGCTTCTTTTTTTTCATGAGTGCCTAGCATAATGCAACTTGCTAGCCTTATGACCATTTTTGTGGCGCCTTATCAAAGTTATCAAGAGGTATAAATTTTAGTATGATTGATGTATGGAGGCCTTAGACGTAGTATGACTTTCCCATCAACCACCTTTTTGGGGCTCACCTAGTGGACAACGAATTTCACTAGCCCATGTGAGTATATTTTGTTTGCATAGTGGACAAGGGGTTTCCACTTGTGAACGTTTTTTGGACAAACAACTAAGGATTGATCCATACCTATTGGAAAAATAGTTGAGGCTTGATCCACCCTTTTCTCTTTTATTTCTCCATCAATTTTGGCATTGCATGCTTGTGTATCTTCTCTTGCTAATGCATATCATACATATATGTGTGTTCCTTTGTGCTTATGTTGTTTTTCTGTGGGATCTTGATCTTAGTGGCTTGCATAACCTCCTTGATATTTTTCATCCTATCTCACTAACATTTTTACACTTGGAACCCTCTTGACACTTATTCGTCTACTTTAGTGTGAGCTTGAGCGTAGGGCTCATCCTCTCACTAAAGTGGGGGCTAAATGTAGTGTACAAAAATGTACACCTTTACATTTTCACTCTATGTTTGGGTCCTTTAATTTAATTGGAATTAATTAAGCCTCTAATTAGCCCAATTATGCATTTAAAATTCTAATTAATACCATTTTCTAAAAGGGAAACTTTTATTAAACAACTACAAACATTAATTAAATTTCCTTGGAAATTGAGTGTCCCTGATTTAGGTCCTAAGACCCATTCACCCAAGGGAGAATGGGTCCTCCTTAAGTTGAGGATATCAATTTTTAATATGTTTTTGGTTGAATTTTTATGATTCAAATTACAATTACAATTGTTAGCATTTGATGTTTAATTGTCGGGAAATTAGAAAATTACCTATAAATACAAGGTCTTTTTGTCAAATTCAAATCCTAAGAAATCTAATATTTTTGAAGGAGCAAGATTGTAGTAAATATTATTGTCAAGAGCATTCAAGAGCATATTTATCAATCTCCTACATCAACATTCAAGATCTCAAGCATCATGTCAAATTTATTTGCATTCATGCATGTTTTTGGAGCTAACATTGTGATGTAGGTTTCAAGCACTCAAGCATCAAGATCAACATCCAATCAAGCCATTTCATGCAAGATCAAGAACTTGGAGAGATGTGTTAGAATTCAATCCTCTAAGGATATCTAGTAAAGGGTTTGGTGAGTTGCAACATAGCATTATTCATTTATCATTCCTTCCATTCATGTTTCATTTTATTTCAAGGTTTAATAACCAAAATGGGGTTTCACCAAGGCAAACCCACATTCACCAAAAAAAAAAAAAAATTCCTCTCCTTGTATGTGCAGATTTGTAGGTGAAGAAGGATTGAAGATTGATTAAAAGTGAAATTTTATAAAGTTGTCAAAGTTGTCATCAAAGTTGTCAAGACATAGAATCTTACTTGTAGAATTTAATTTTTAATTTATAACAATGAGATCCAAAAAAGATAGAAGTGTAGATCCAGGACCAAAGTTCTATGAGATTAGATTTTAGATCCCTGTAGTAGGACCCATTCGCCCTAGGGTGAGTCTGTCCTAGGATGACACTCAACAACAACTTTTGGTGACTGGTACACATCAACTTACCCTTCTTAGGTCTACTATAAGTTTTTTTTTTATTGATTTATGCTTTAAATTGATGATCCAATTTTTACCTTGCATAATTGAGTTCATTTACTATTTTTAGATTTTCTTCCCAAAGTGTTGTTCAGGGAGATTTTACCTCGTCTTCTCATAAGGAAATTTAAAATATCTCCTATAGGGTTGACTCACCTAGGGTTGGAAGTCAATCTTACCTTTGGGGATCTCATTTCCTAATGAAATGTGAGAAAGATGGGTGTACCACATATTCAATCACCCCATTTTGATAAAAAATTCCCCTATTTTCTATGTTTTTGTATAAGAGCGAATTTTCACCCCATGTGAAAATCCCCTTTTTTCCTTTGTCCACATTAGAAAAACAAGTTTGGAGGATTAATTCCACCTAAGCCCGCTGCTTACATCACACTTGGCACCTATTTTGAGCATCGATGGAGGTGTTTCTATTGGGGATGCCCACACAATGCATAGATGTCTATGTGGCGCGCTTACGTCCCTAACAAATTCTTGTGTCTAGGGCCTACAAAGGCGTTACACTTCCCATTGGGGGTCTATTTGTAACACCCTCCTTGGCCAACTGACCTGAATATGGCCATTTCTCTTCATCTCTTCTTCATATTCACCCCTTGAACAAGAATTTTCACCTCTTCACCACTTTGGACTTCATTCACAAGCTTCATAGTCTCTTCACAAGCTCTAAGCAGCTTCTTCACCATCCCTTCAAGATCGAAACACTTTACACTTCACAGCAACAACACCAACACTCCACCACTTTAGTAGAGAAAGTGTAGAACAAAACACCATTGCAACAAAGGCTTGAGTTCCTCTCATTTTCTCCCCCATTAGCCTTGAGTGCTCTTGGTGGAGGTGGTAAGCTTTCACTCCTCTCCTCTATTACTTGGTTGAGTAGCATAACACTATTTTGTAGTGCTTTAGTGCTCTTTACTTCATTTCTACTTTTCTCTCTATCTATCTGGCTATCCGTGGAAGTGGGAACACCAAAACGAGGTTTGATTGAGGTAGGCCCCTATACATCCCCAACAATCTCTCTCTCTCTCTCTCTCTCTCTCTCTTGTGTGCAGGTATTGAAGACACTCATGAGCTGGAAGCTTCATCACTTGCACGGTTGTAAGTGTTTATTTTCTTCTCATCTTTATCATTTACTCTTTACTTTATCTTAGTTCTGTCACTTTTTGTTGTTCTATTGTATTCTATGGTTTTTGGCATTCAGAGTAGAAGTGATCCTTTAGGCATTTTTTGAGATAAAATCACTTTCTGGTCTGTATGAGATGCTAGCGCACCTCTAGGATGCCAGTGTGCTACGCTATTGTTCATTTTCTACATTTTTGTCTATTTTTTGTGTTGATGTCCTTTGGCCAAGAGCTTGTCAGTTTGTCCAAAAGATCTATGACCTACTCTTTCAGATTCTAAAAATTTTGCATTGTTCCATTGAGGTAGTATAGGGAAGTTTTCCCTGCGAGGCTCTCTGAATGAAGAGAACTTGTGAGTAGTGAATCCCCCTATATTACATTTTAGTGAACCTGACATGAAGAACAATGTTCTTTAGAAAATTGGGAATTTATTTACCCCTACTTGGCAGGCTCATAACTTTTGACTCAGTGGTCAGAATTCAGAACCATTTGCATCGTTGGAAATGTATCCTAGAGAACTTGTTCAGATACTAGTGCCTTTGGCAATTGAATTTTAGGGACTGACACAAGTTTTGACTTTAGATTCTACTCCAGAGACCTCTGAAAATACGATTTACTAAAACATAGAAAATACCAAAAAAATTGTAATGGATTTAATATCTTCTTTTATTAGTTTTGTATCTAATTTTGTTCAAAATGTAAATGATATTCCATTTCATGCATGTGATGCTGACTTAGCTTTGCCTATGTCACTTGGTACCTTTGATCCTTCTCACAAATGTCCTCTTGCTTTAGAGGATATTTTGTTGCAAGAAGATGAAATAATTGGTACCTTTCTTAATGTTACTCTACCTTCTCTTCATTCCAATGCACTCTCTTCTAGAGACATTGCATTTGTGGATGATGAATCTCATTTTTTTTTCCGATGCACTCTCCACTAGGGGTGATGCATTAGCAAATTATGAACCTCCTTCCACATCTGATTCTCCCTAGATTGATGTTGAGAATGTTTCTTCAAATAATTATTCCACGTTTGATCCTATTTGGATTGATGTTGAGAATATGTATTCAAGTAATTATTCTACTAGCTGTGATGATTCTGTAAATGCAATCCATGTCTTTGTTGCCCCTCAAAGGCCTAAGAGACCAATCATTTACGTGACTCGAGTTAGTCCTGCTTCTAAAAGGATTTGTTCTATCGATGGTATTCCATTTGATAGCGACTCTCCTGATATCTTTAAGGCTCCCTCTTATAGAGCAGTAGCCCATACTTATCAAGGTAGTATGAATAAACAACCAAGTCTTCTTCAAGCTCCTAAACCTATGACTAAAGTACCTAGTGATAACAATCTTGTTGAGCAACCTTGGGTTCCTTCGGATAAGATCTGACTGTGGGAATTTCTTCAGTCTACTCTGGTTTACCAAGGAATGCTTTAGGAAGCCTTGAAAAATATCCTCTTGGCTTCTTTCACTAGGATGATGGATGCTAATGCATTGGTGGTGTATATTAATGCGGATTCATCAAATATTATGTTCTATCTGCATGAGCTCCCGCCTCCAAAAGTATAAAAGCAAGCGGACCCTCTAATGATTATAGTCAACATTAATGAAATTGGCATTAGACATACTCTTGTTGACACTAGGTTGACACTTAACGTATGTAGCATTGATCTATTTCCTAAGATTAATATTGACTCATCTTCAATTAATACTTCTTCGATTGTCATTCATGGGTTTGATAATGTTGTTCGACAAGCTCTAGGTACGATAGTATTACCTTTGTAGCTTGGACCCATTATTGTACCCACCCTTGTTTATGTTATGTCAGAAAAGTTACCTTATAAACTTCTGCTTGGTAGACCGTGGATTCACGCTATGGGTGCAGTCCCATCTACCTTGCACAAATCTATTAAGTTCATTGCTAACAATGAAGTAGTCACAATCAAGGTTGACCCTGATACTATGCACTTATGTGAGATGGCAGTAGCTAGTCAGGCTTCGGTTGTGCCTACTCTTATTCCTTCGACATCTTTCAGTGCATCGATGTTTACTCCAACAGTACCCACTACAAAGGATACTCTTGAGATAAATGTCCCTAAGAAAGATCCTTCTGAAGTAAGAAATATTAAGTCTGCTCCTTTTACCTCTTCTTAAAGGAATCCATGTCTTGGTGATGATTGGGGTCCCTTAGACTTTACAAATTCCTTCATTCAGGAATATAAAGTCGACTTGATCCACTTAGACCTTTCGACAACATCATCCACACCCACTATCAAAGATGGTCACTCTTCAGTATCACGGGGTAAGATGAATGCAAGTTGTAATGTCCTTAGTGTTGATCCTCCTTCTGAGGAAGAATATTACGCTTCTGCTAAAGAAGATAACATTAATAGTCCTATTAAAGAGGATGATAGCAGTCCCATAGAAGAGTGTGATCCCCATTGTTGGGAAAATGCTCTTTATGAGGATCCTCCTTTTCAAGACTTGCAAACACATTATGGCCCCGACTTTAAGCTTGTCTCTAAATATGGCTATGAGTGTAAAGGTTGTGGGTGTAATGAACAAGGCATTCAAGTCCCTATAGAATTTAAACCCCATAAGGATAATCTAGGGCTTGGTTACTCAAATGAATGATCTAAATAGAAGCCAGGGTTGAGTGACATGAATTCTTCTCAACCTCATCCTGTTGAGAATATTCTTCCCCCATTGTCTTCTATCTTCGTGCCTTCTTCTTCTTATTGTGAGAAGTCAAACTTTCTCCACAAGAAAAAGGGTTGCTTCCCACTCCCCATCCTTTATTTGAGCAAGAGCGTATTTTTTTGCGGCTTCTAAAAGCCTGCTTAATCACTCTTCCTTCTCCTATAGGTAACAAAGTTCATAAACATGATGAAGGAGGACATCCTTTCTGTGCATACCATCGAGTGCTTGGTCATTCCACTAGTGAATATAAGGCATTGAAAGATAAAAATACAACATCTTTGTGATTTAGGTGCCATCAAACTCCTGTTTGATTGATGCACCCTCCTTTTCTTTGCATAATAGGTGATATTGAGGTTTACATCTATCTTTCCCTAAGAATATTGCATGGTTCTCCTCCCTTATATGTTGGGGGTTGTGATAACTCACTTCAGAGACGTGTGTCCTTCTTAAGGACCTCCTCTCTCTTTATATATATATATATAAATATATGGGTATGTGCAAGATCATGATGGGCCAAAAAGTGGCGATCTGATGGGTATTTGTAGGGTATGTGGCTAACAAATTTTTTGACCCAAAATTGATGAAATGAAAAGGGTTTTTAAAGGAGATTCTCAGCTTTCTACCAATATAAATTATGCTTTACTTTGAATTTAATAAATAGTTATTATTCATTTTCTATTTGAATTATGACTAAAGTCCCGATTGATAGGCTTATTGAAAAACATCTATAGCTTTCAAATGGTATCACATTTTGGAATCCAAAACATGCATCACATTCTATGCTTCACATACTATAGGATTAAAAAAATAAAAAATTGAATTTCATGAAGTTTTGACCAAGTTAAGGTGGTCGACATACAAGTTTTTGTATTTTTAAAAGTTGTAATAAAAAATTCATAATTAATTATTTACTTGGAAAAAAATTATAAAAAAGTATGCATCACATCTGGACATGAGTCCTCTACTTATGACTAAAATCTTATAAAAAATAATTATCATTTTATTGTGGTTAGGGTGGTCAGACATACACCTACTTCTTTTTTTTCCCTGAAATTTAAGTACTATTGCATTGGAATTTCAAATTTTCACCAAATAGATTTAAAAAAAAACCTAGTAGTTTATAAACTACATTCAATTTTCTACAAATTCTATTCTTACTTTTTTTGAAATAATATAGATAACTTATTCAAATTTTTATGTCAAGTTTCCTAACTCTGATTTTTTTGAATTTTTTTGCCACTTAAGGGCATGTTTCTTCCATGATGATCCTATATATATATATATATATATATATATATATATATATATATATATATATATATATATATATATATCTTTTAGATGAAGCATCCCTGGAGTGGACCCCTTTTCTCTTTTGAAGGGTTCCCAAGGGACCTCTTTGAAATCTTTTATTTCAAACAAATTCTTTCATGTCTAGCTTGGGGGTAGCCTGACTAGACCTCGATTTTCAAACAGTGCATCCCTTGAGTGGACCCCTCTCTTTTTTGAAGGGTTCTCGAGAGACCCCTTTGAATTTTTTACAATCTGTGTGACCAACCACTTTTTGACATGTTCTATCTATGGGTAGACATCGCCACTTTTGACACGCTCTATCTGCGGGTATACATGTCACTGCTTTCTAACTTTGCAGAGTCTGCTTTTCTAGGTTTCCTCCATGTGAGAGATCTTGGGGTATACCTCTCTGCAAGACCGAGAACCGGTAGAGATCCTTTACATTGGGTGATATGGGTTTCCTCCTTGAGTGGGGTTTGCTTTTATCACCGCTTTCATTGTGCAGATTCTACTCTTGAGTAGGTTTTTCTTTCACCACGTGCTTTTGGGTGATATGAGTTTCCTCCTTGAGTGAGGATTGCTTTTATCACCTATCTTGGTGATATGGGTTTTCCTCCTTGAGTGGGGATTGCTTTTATCACCTCTTTTGTGGTGTGGGTTCTACTCCTGAGCGGGTTTTTCTTTCACCACATGCTTTTGGTGATACGGGTTTTCCTCCTTGAGCGGGGATTGCTTTTATCACCTCTTTTGTGGTGTGGTTCTACTCCTGAGTGGGTTTCGCTTTCACCACATGATTTTTTAATCTCTCTCTTCTCTCTTGTATATATCAGATCAAAGATCTACAACATTTTCTTCATCTTGAGTATATTCTCCTTCTTTGTTCATCTTAAAGTTCTTCTATGTATTGTTTGGGGACGACACATAGTATTGAGACAACCTTCTAAATCGAGGTCTCTTTACTTTGTTGACTTGAATCCTTTAGCTTTTTATGCTCTAACGTTGCTATATGTTGCCGGTTCTTCTTGTCTAATGTATTATCTGCTTCCTCAAATGTTCAAGTATACATTTCTAACCTTAATCTTTCTTGATCGACTTTACCGAGTGTGTGATTGAAAATATGTGCGTATTAAAATGAAATAAATATTATTCAAGCACACCAATGAAACTTTAAATCAAAGGAAAACTGATTAAACAAAGTAAAGCAAACTCTTAATGCAGCAGCTCCTCTGAAGACGTCCCATTGTCCTCTATCTCTAGTATTTTTTCTAAAGCTCTCTGATCTGTATGCTAAGCTCCACAAAATGACTACTAAAGAATGAGATTTAAAAGTAAACGCATACTATACTAAGAATGCAAGATTTTTGAAGGTTGATAATGGAGGAATGTTGGTTGTTCAATTCTGCAGCATAACAACACAATGATGAAGAATGATAGAGATGGATTGAAAGATTGAGGAATGATTTTGGCAGAATGCAGATGTCTGAAGAAGATCCGATGCAAATGGCTTGTGAAAGGATTGATTTATAGATTTTCGAAGGCAAAAGTTTAGTTGGCAATGATCAACGATTGAGATTCAATCTGGCAAGATGAACGGTAAGATATTTTTTTGAGAGTCGAGAGAGAGATAGAAGGTTTCCTCTTTTTCATTTTTCTCATTCAGATCCAAAGGAAGGTTTCTGTTTTGAAGGATGAGCTAAAATGAATTTTCATAATTAAATAAGTAAACTTACTTAATTATATGTGAAGATGAGATTAGAAGCTCGCATAATTAAATAAGCAATATTTAATTATGTGTGAAGATGAGATTAGAAAGCCGCATAATTAAATAAGTAATATTTAAATATGTGAGAGAGATGGATTTAGAAGGCATTAAATTAAATATTTAAAATATTTAATTTAACTATGAGATGAAGAGGAGGAATATTCTATTTTGAATATAAATATTCAAACTTAGAATAATATGATAATTAAAATAAATAATCATAATTATTTAATTTAATTAAGAGGAATGTGGGGATGTAAATAATTAAATAAAATTATTTATTTAATTAAGGTAGAAGAATTAGAAAATAAACAATATAAATAAATAATTAAATTTATTTATATGTAGATGACTCTAGGAGAATTAATTAAATAACTTGTATTTAATTGATTACCAGACTTATTATAATGTGACCATTTTTAGATGCATACATTTTGCCCCTCTTTGAGATGATGTTCAAGATGATGAGATTTGTGTCGAGCAACATCATTTCAAAGAAGTTAAGGTATGGATAGAGGAGAATGGATAATGATATAAAGATAGGATGATGATGGAATGATGATGCCCCCCTCGAGAGGATAGGCGGGTTGAACAAACACGGGTAGGCTCTCGAAATGAAATGATAAGGATAGACAAGATGGAAGATGTAAGATAGGAAGTGGATGAAGGAGAGGAATGATACGTTATGCTGCAATGAAAGTGAGCAACCATGATGTTTGATATAGCACTAGACGTTATGCTCCAAGATATAAGGACCAAGGTGACGATGTGTCTCGTGCCCCAGCCTAATACAACCTTGTCTAGACGTATGGGGAAATAGACTTAGAGTTTTAAAGTCCTAATGCACAAAAGGTATGATATGACCTTAGATGCAAAGGATAGTGCAAAAAGCTATGCCAACATACACAAGATATGAATATTAGTTGGAATGATACGGATTTGATACAAATGCAAGATAGAATGATAACACACACAAGCAAGCAAGCAAGCATGCACAAATGATACAAAAACAAACAAGGAATTGCCCCTGTCAAGCTGTAAACCGTTGATTGATTGATTATGATGTTGATAGTGTTGTCATTGTGGGGAGCGGCATGTCCCTAGATCAACACAAGGATGATGATAATTGATTGATTGACTTTGATTTGGTTTACGACAAGATAAGGATCAAGACCAAAGGATGTGATTGGATAATTTGACAAAATTGATTGACTTGATTGGTATGGATTAAGGATTGACTTACATTTGGATTATTGCTTGGATTGATTTAATTGAGTTGATTGGATGAAATGGTTTTGATGAAGATGATTGATTTGGTTGAATGGTTGAATGATTGGATTGGAATGATTTTGATGATAATGATTAGATTGATGAGAAGAAGTGATGTGGTTTGATTTTATTGCTTGGATTTTGTTGGATATCTGATTTTTTTGTATTTTTGAAATGTTTTGATTTTTTGGACTTTTTGAAATGTTTTGATTTTTTGGACTTTTTTGAAATGTTTTGATTTTTTTGGATTTTTGAGATGTTTTGATTTTTGGATTTTGAATTTTTTTTTTTGGACTTTTGAAATGTTTTGATTTTTTGGACTTTGAGATGTTTTGATTTTTTGGACTTTTGAGATGTTTTGATTTTTTGGACTTTTGAGATGTTTTGATTTTTGGATTTTGAAATGTTTTATTGTTTTGGATTTTGAAATGTTTGATTTTTTGGATTTTTGAAATGTTTATTGTTTTGTATTTTTGAAATGTTTTGATTTTTTTGGATTTTTGAAATGTTTTGGGTGTCAAATGATGAAAATTTGAGTAGCCTTTGTGCTAGATACCAATGACAAGGGGAAAACCAAGTCTAGGTGCAAGGAGATAAATGGGATTGATGGATGAAAGGGTGGGTGATGGGATAAGGGATAAAAGGCTCATGATAGATGGATGGATGGAATGGATAGGTCATAGTGAATGGAATGGATGTATGCATCATAAGAGAGCAAGGATGTGATTTCCAAAGACTATGTTGCGTAGGAATAACATGCCCCATTCTAGGTACAATACTTAGGATTTTTCATGACAAAGCTTATGACAATAGGATAATGATATGATTGGTTTAGATTGGATGAGGTATGTCAAGAGATACCCAAAACATGTTTCAACATTTTGCCCCTATCTTCATCAAGATCAAAAGAAGAAGGGTGGATGAATGGCTCAATATGATAGGTATGTATGATGGCTAAAGATGGTAGGTAGGATGGAAATGATATGATATAAAAAGGATAGGTTGGATAGATAAGACATTGTGCCCCCAAGTGTAAGCGACATAGAAGATCGACCTACACATGATGCCTATTTGCTAGGTTTTCACTATGGTACTTATCCAAGGCGCCTGTTTACCAGGTTTTCACCATTGGACGAAGGGATTTCTCTTTACTTTTTTTCTTCTTTTTTTGACTTTTTGACTTTTTGACTTTGTGACTTTGTGACTTTTGGATAGAAGGGACTCAAGTGTCTAGTTGCATGAAAGTTGGTAGTTCCACTAGATGGATGTCGTTGCATGGACCATGTCAAATGTCATTATACTCATAGATGTTGGTAAGGAATTGCATGAAAGGGATGGATTAGGTAGATGGAAAATTATGAAAGACTTATGCAAGAATGAATTGGGATAGTGGATGATGATGTGGATTGAATAGGACTTGTGCAAAAGGATGGATGAAAGGTTTATGCAAAAGCATGGACCATAGGAAGGTGATCGGGAAGATATGTATGATAGTAGTTGAAAGATGGGGAGATGGAGGTATGTGGAATTGTTGTGAAATGGAAGGGAACCATGACCAATAGTTGCACACATTGCAATAAACATTGAAGCTTGTGATGTGGATGAGGTGTAGGAAGCAATGGAGATGTTTTCTTAGGAGGTGGTGGATGAAGTGTTTTAGGTACCCACATAGACTTAGTATTTCTATGATTTTTATTTTGCTTATGGGTTTTAGAAATTTTAGATTTTTGAATGGAATGAGAATGTGGGATGGAAGTGGATGGTTGGGATTTTTGTGATGTGAATGCCTCATTTGACTTGATTTCTTTTTGCTTAGGTACCCAAACCATTTTGCTTTTTGACTTTTCTTTTGGAGGTATGGGCTTATATAGCTTTTTATATGGATTTTGCTTTGACTTTTTGTATTGATGTCCTAAGGCATGAGAACCCTTAGGATTTTTTACTTTATAGGTAGAGGCATTGAAATTCTTGCTTTTGAATCCCATGGGTATGGTGGAATGGGTGGAGGCTTCATGTTTATACAATGTGTGCATTTGTTGGTCATGATTAGGAATGTTAGGGTATTTATGGATGGAGGGATAAAAGGATTGGATGGTAGGGATATTAAGTGTTGGGAGAAGTGGAGGTAAAGTGGATGGAGGGATATTAGGAGTTGGAAGTAATGGTGGCAGAGTTGATGGTGGAAGGTGTATGGTCACATGCTTTTGACATTTGTAGGATGATGGAGGTGGAATGGCAACATATGTTTTAGGGATATGATAGGCTTTATGATGAAAGGAGGACATAGAATGCATGGATGGGCTCCAAAATATCTTGTTCCTGAAGGTCTAGACCTTTACTTTGGTGGTTCATGTTTTGGAGTGTGCAATGGACAATGGGACTAGGTGTAAGTGAAACACTAGACACGAGTTCCTTATTGGATGGAGAAGATAATTCTTGTTGTTCAAAGGAGGAACATTCATGAATGAGGGTAGAAAAACCAATAGGATATGATGGAGGATTTGTAATGGGGTCGATAGTGGGTGATGGAGGATCATTAGGATCTTGATTAGCATTGTGTTCACTTAGATCCAATGTATTTGTTTGATCTTCTATGTGTGCTTGGGAGGCATATGTCTCATCAAGGGAAGTGGATGTTTGTGCATCATGGATGGGTGAGGTGGAAAGCTCTTGACCATGGAATGCATAAAGTTGGCTAAGAGAATCATCATGGTCTTCTTGATCATAAAAGGGGTCTTGATCAAAGATGGAAGATTGATCATGAACAATATTAGGTATGTTATGAATGGGATCATGGGGAGGGTGTTGATCTTTATGTGGATGAGGGAGTAATGTTTCCGCATGTGTAGGATTATGCTCTTGACATACGTCATGAATTATTTGAATGGAGGTGGAAGGGGATGACTCATGGGGAGACTTGTCATGTTCTTGATGGTCAAGAACATAGGAGCATGATAGAGGGTGACTTGGACTTCCGAGGGGAGACTCTATAATTGGCTCAAGGGATTGTGGATGACATGGTTGACTTGAAGGACTTGGCATGGCATTTGAGGACTCTTTTGTATGTTCAAGTATATGTGTTGAATGACATGGCGAAAATTGATTCCTTGTTTGTAGTCCTTGGATCACATCCTTTCGAGGTGTAGGGGTGGATTTAGGCAATTCCATGGGTTTACTTTTGAAAAATTTGTACCATGGAGTTGATGTATTGGCAAGTGGATTAGAGGATGGTAAGGGTAATGAAGGGGTTAATGGGTTGGAAAGTGTAGGGACCATTGGATTAGGACTAGGACATGGTGGCTTTAGGATAGGATTTTGATTGGATAGTGGTATGATATACTTAGAGGGTGCATGAACTAGATTAGTGTTCCCCTTGTCGAAAGTGGCATTAGAACATGAGGAAGTTTGGCCTTGTTGCAAGGTAGAAATTAAGTTCACATGTGTTTGTTGTGATGTGGCTTGATAGGTTGATGTGGCATTGACATATGAAGAAGTGGATGGATTAGATTGGTATGAGGTGGAAGGGTGATAATGAATGGATAGGGGATGATGTTGTGGTTGTTGAATTTGACAAGTGGCAATGAATTGATTGGCTTGAACTAGGAGGTGTTGGATTTGAGGTGATTTAATTTGTTGAAAGTTTTGGAAGAGGGTTTGAAGGCTTTGTATGGTTTGGTGGTCTAGGGGTTGGGGTATTTGGTGAAGTGTTTGAAGGAGGTTTTGAAGTTGGGATGCTATGGATTTGTGTTCGAATGTGGGCATGGTATCACACATGTGTGTAAGCTCTTGCATATCGATTTGTTCCTCAAAGTATGTAACATCGTTCATGTCATCATTAGAGGTGCTAGGAGAAGCTCCTCGAAGTCTGATTCTATGTTCTGGTTTTGTTTCATTATTTGAACTAGAGAAAGGGACTCCTTGAATGATGATCTCGGGCTTGGGTTTTGTCTCATGATTTGGCCTAGAGGGATAGCCCCCTTGGGTTATGATTTTGGGCTTATGATTAGGATTGGGCTTGTTTATGATTATGACCATTTTGACAAGTGGTGATGGTGATGATGTGGAATGATTAGATTGGATGACTTGGATTGATTAGGATGAAATGGATAGGATGTGGCTAAAAAGAATGATTAGGATGAAAGTGATTGGATATGAATGTGTTGGAAGAAAATGTAAAGTGACTTGTCTTTATGTGTTTGGTGTTTAGCTTGATTTGGCAATATTTAAATGAATGATCACACATATACACACATAAATCACTCACACAAGACACATAAGCAAGTTTGAATTTGAAATTTATGAATGTGATTATTAAGCACACATTTGAAAAAGACACATCAACAAGTCCTATGACTAGTCAAGTGGGTATGGCAAATTAGGTCTCAAGCTAGTCTACACAAGGTTGACTAAGGATGATTTGAAAGCAAAATCCTATCACACAGCCAGGAGAAAGGGGTAACCCACCCTTCACCTTCACTTCCCAAAGGTATAAAGTTCTTTGGGGCTTAGCCAAGAGTGATAAGAATTTAACTTCCAAACAAGCGTGTCTTTCGATTCACACTTCGATTGAGGTCATGCCTAGGGGTGATGAAATCCCCTAGCAGGCCTCCTACGAAGGGTTTGACAAAAGCAAATCAAGTGAGGTGTTTGTGATCACACACACACTTGATTCACACTCACAATGATTAATTTCCCTTAGATTAGAATTGAAATGTGTGCAAGAAAGCAATGAAACACTCATTCTTTTTAGATCCCAAATCAAATGTGTAGGAAGATAGTGGTTAATGTTAGCCTTGATTTTTGATATGTGATTGAAAACAAGATCCGTTTTAAGAGCCCAAATCCAAATGTGTGACAAACAATGATTAAGAGGTGAAAGATGAAACGAGTGCACCTGGTTATTTTTGCTTTCCAAATTATTGTTGTGAGTGATATTGATGCTACTATAACTCCTTATGATCACCTACAAGATCAAAAAATAAAATATTATAATGCAGCAAAAGAAAAAAAAAAACAAACTCATTAGAAAATTGCGATTTCAGATACATGTTTTTAACATAGCCGAATTAGATTTTATTATTTGACAATTTTATTGATCTGGAAAATAAAAATTCAAAGAAGATATCCCTATTAATTTTTTGAGAGATTTCCAGAAATGTAAAGAAGTCAGTAAAATTCCCTGTTTTGCTCTCAAAAACGCGGATTTATGGAAACCATATAGAAAATGAAGATCAGATTTTTTCACATTGTATTTGACCTCTAAATTAAATCTGTAAAACATATAACCCCATTAGAATTTAAGGAGCTTTCCAAAAATGTAAAAATTTCTGAAAAATTCATCGATTTGAGTCCAAAAAATAAATTTTATGAAAAAACATAAAATTATGATAACTTCTACAAAAACGATGATAAACCCTTGATTTTTTTACTGTAGCCTCTTGAGATGATGCAAAAAACTTTATAAAAATATTGTAGAAAAATTCGCATCTGTATAGAAGATATGAAGAAATTGGTAAAACTTGCAATTTTTTCCAAAAATTGTCAGATCTGCATCAAAAAATCAATAAAACCTGCAAGTAGATATTAAAAACAGTGGGCGCCAAAAATGTGTGTTTGAAAATATGTGTGTATTAAAATGAAATAAATAATATTCAAGCACACCAATGAAACTTTAAATCAAAGGAAAACTGATTAAACAAAGTAAAACAAACTCTTAATGCAGCAGCTCCTCTGAAGACGTCCCATTGTCCTCTCTCTCCAGTATTTTTGCTAAAGCTCTTTGATCTGTATGCTAAGCTCCACAAAATGACTACTAAAGAATGAGATTTAAAAGTAAACGCATACTATACTAAGAATGCAAGATTTTTGAAGGTTGATAATGGAGGAATGTTGGTTGTTCAATTCTGCAGCATAACAACACAATGATGAAGAATGATAGAGATGGATTGAAAGATTGAGGAATGATTTTTGCAGAATGCAGATGTCTGAAGAAGATCCGATGCAAATGGCTTGTGAAAGGATTGATTTATAGATTTTCAAAGGCAAAAGCTTAGTTGGCAATGATCAACGATTGAGATTCAATCTGGCAAGATGAACGGTAAGATATTTTTTTGAGAGTCGAGAGAGAGATAGAAGGTTTCCTCTTTTTCATTTTTCTCATTCAGATCCAAAGGAAGGTTTCTATTTTGAAGGATGAGCTAAAATGAATTTTCATAATTAAATAAGTAAACTTACTTAATTATATGTGAAGATGAGATTAGAAGCTCGCATAATTAAATAAGCAATATTTAATTATGTGTGAAGATGAGATTAGAAGGCCGCATAATTAAATAAGTAATATTTAATTATGTGAGAGAGATGGATTTAGAAGGCATTAAATTAAATATTTAAAATATTTAATTTAACTATGAGATGAAGAGGAGGGATATTTCATTTTGAATATAAATATTCAAACTTAGAATAATATGATAATTAAAATAAATAATCATAATTATTTAATTTAATTAAGAGGAATGAGGGGATGTAAATAATTAAATAAAATTATTTATTTAATTAAGGTAGAAGAATTAGAAAATGAACAATATAAATAAATAATTAAATTTATTTATATGTAGATGACTCTAGGAGAATTAATTAAATAACTTGTATTTAATTAATTACCAGACTTATTATAATGTGACCATTTTTAGATGCATACACCGAGCACTCATCAATATTCATGCTCGCTAAAGTGGGGGGAAAATGTATAAGAGTAAATTTGCACCCCATGTGCAAATCCCCTTTTTACCTTTGTCCACTTTAGAAAACAAAATTCAGAGGCTTAATTCTACTTAAGCCTACTACTTGCATCACACTTGGTGCTTGTTTTGAGCGTCGGTGGAGGCGTTTCTATTGAGGACGCCCATGCAACATGTAGACGTCTACATGACGTACTTACGTCCCTAACAGATTCTCGTGTTTGGGGCCTGCAGAGGACACTTCCCATTGGGGGTCAATTTGTAACGCCCTCCTTAGCCGACTGACCTAAATATGGTCGTTTCTCCTCATCTCTTCTTCATATTCACCCCTTAAACATACATTTTCAGCTCTTCACCACTTTGGACTTCATTCACAAGCTTCATAGTCTCTTCACAAGCTCTAAGAAGCTTCTTCATCATCCCTTCAAGCTCCAAACACTTTACACTTCATAGCATCAACGTCAACACTCCACCACTTCAGTAGAGCAAGTGTGGAATAGAACAATATTACAGTAGAGGCTTGAGTTCCTCTCATTTTCTCCCCCATTAGCCTTGAGTGTTGTTGGTGGAGGTGGTAAGATTTCACTCCTCTCCTCTATTACTTGGTTGAGTAGAATAACACTGTTTTGTAGTGCTTTAGTGCTCTTTACTTCATTTCTACTTTTCTCTCTATCTATCTGGTTGTCCGTGGAGGTGGGAACACCAAAATGGGGTCTGAATGAGGTAGGCCCCTATACAGCCCCAATGATTTCTCTCTCTCTCTCTTGTGTGCATATATTAAAGACACTCATGAGCTGGAAGCTTTATCACTCACATGGTTGTAATTATTTCTTTTCTTCATCTCATCTTTATCATTTACTCTTTACTTTATCTTAGTTCTGTCACTTTTTGTTGTTCTACTATATTTTATGGTTTTTGGCATTCAGAGTAGAATTGGTCATTTAGGCACTTTCTAAGATAAACTCACTTTTTGGTCCGTACGAGATGACAACGTGCCTTTGGGACACCAACATGCCACACTGTCATCTATTTTTTGCACTGACGTCGTTTGGCCAAGAGCTTATCAGTTTTTCCAAAAGATCTTCGTGACTTGCTCTTTTAAATTCTGAAACTTCTGCATTGTTCTATTGAGGTAGTATAGGGAAGTTTTCCCCATAAGGCTCTTTGAATGAAGAGAACTCATGAGTAGCGAATCCCCCTATATTACAGTTTCACAATCATCATTGATTATATCTCTAACTTTAGGTTTTAAAATTGATATTACAACATAAGAAATTAATACAACCTAATTATAAATATTTCTAAAATGGCTTAAGAAATCAACTATTTAAACTTGGAAGTACAAAATAAAAGTGAACAATGCACACTCTCAAAATTCCCTAATAAGGATAAGACATTTTGTTAACACAACCAAAAATTGTTGTCTTTATAAAGTAGTTACAAATCCAACCATAGCCAATTAGGGAAGCTTGATATCCATCTTTTTTCATTTGAAGCTACACACCCTCCAAGTTTTTCAGGTCGAGATTCACTTTGTGGTCTATATTATTTGTAAGGATAAAAGGAGTATATTGCTAGTTATATCTAGTGGTTTAAGTTTAAATTTTGACTATAGGTTCTATGTATTGTCCAATTGCTATCAGTAATTCTATTTTAAGAAGTGCAATAGTTTTTTGTTTTCATCCCATTGGTCTTAAACCATCTAGGAGTTGTGTTATACATGCTTAGGGATTCAATGATATTGGATTCAACATATCCTCATGATATATTCTAATATTCCATTGTATAAAGAAAAGATACCTACTACTTTAAGGCTTTGACCTAGTCATAACATCAATGATCATGCCCCACTTATTATTTCCACTAAATGTTTTTGTCAACAACTTTACATGTCATTTTAAATCTTTCTAGAATCTAGGTTTTATAGTTCCATGACTTTAAAATATAAGTAAAGAGGGGAGAATGTGATAAGGGAAGCAGACAACCAAGCCTAGCTAAAAAAATAATTCATTTTCATCATTTAAATAACATTTCCCTTTTGTATCCATACGAGGAGTACCTAATAGAAAAATAAAAGGAGCATTTCAGTATCCAGAGGATTGGGCAACCACCTTCATTAGAAAACATTCTATGAATAAATAAATAAAAACTTGCATGATCCAACATACCAGTCATCTGGATAGAGCAAATATTTAACTATGATTACCATAATGTACTTTAATTTTTTTGTTTTCAAATAATTAAGTGTTTATCATCATTATGAATACTAAAACATAAATTTCCAATAGGATAAGGTATTCATGGGAGCATAGTAGCTCTCAAAAATTTTGTCTGATCTGACCAACCATCTTGTAATAGACAATAGATGAATATAAAATTAACTGTAGAAATATAAGAAAGGGCTACAAGCTAAACATGAAAATAAAGTCTCGAGAATGATGACCAAATTATATTTTTTCTTAGATGTCCTACTAGATCTTAATATCAACAATAAATATGGTCATGGTTATTCAACTAAATTTTATGACAAAGGGCTAATCAAGAGATTTAAGCAACTTTCACAAATATTCATTTATATCAAATTTTGATCACCCAAAACTTTTAGCTATTGGTTTGACCCAATTTTCCTATTCATTCTTATGTACTTATTGCATTTTACTACTCTCTGAAACAAGAGTTTTATTTTATTTTCATGTAACATTACAACAAATAACCATCCGTTGTTGTCATTGGCTTATTATCAATTTCAATCAATCTAAAACTTTTAGATCTTTTCAGCCATGTTCATATTTAGAAGGTATTATAATCTCATCTACACTTCATGTGAACATTATTAGCTTAAGAATTCCAAATGGTGGACAACAAGTCAGATTATTTTATTAAAGAATCACCTTGAAATGCCTCTCTATGAATATGATTAATATGGGAGTAAATATTTACATGTGTTGTCCATTTTCAAATTTGTAAATATCATCAAAGTGCAAGTTTGTGTGGCCTTTATTGGCCAAAACACATCACAACAATGATTCAAATAAATTTGCTAGTGATTGTTGCTACAAGATATTTTTTCTTTTATTGGCTTAATAGATTATATTACTTATTTCAGGCAAAACATATTGATATTTTTGTTGCATGGCTATCCAGAACTCTTCCACCAAAACTATTGTAAAGAATAAAAAATAAATAAAACTCATTGAAACCATGGCAAGTGATTTACCTCAAGATTTTGTATAATTTGTGCCATTTAGGTGTAGTTGGTAGGTATAACACCCATTTCCAAACCCTATACCAACATCCTCTTTGCAAGATAATTACAAGATCTGAGAAATAAAGGGCATGAATGAGTTTGTGGGATTCTTTGATTGCATAGGAAGCAATAGTCGATGCAAGTGCAACACAAGTTGTCTGCTAGCAATGATGGCTGATGATATTCATAAAATTACAACACTGAAGGCCTTGTAAATATTTTTAGTTTTATTATTTATTTATGAGCAATAATACTAGTTTTTAAGTCTTAACCTTTTTTTCCAAGAATAATAACTATTTTCTTAGATCATGCTTGTTAGCCCTCACATATAAAATTATACTCTTATACATATGGTAGTCTTTTGTTTGGTAACTAATATTAAAAGAAGACTCCATTATTCCAAACCTTTGGATTAACAATTGAATAATAAGGAAAGTGTATATTTTACTTTGAAAAAATCTAAACCTAAAATAAAGGACTCATAAAAGTGTTAGTTGTAGAATTTAGGTGATGGTTTTGCAAAGCTACCACTAGTATAAATTTCATAAGTGAGTTGGGTGAATCCCAATAATTGTTCCCATGCACCATATTTATGTTGAGAGTTATGATCAGATTATTCTTCCATACACTACTACTAACAATCCAACACTATGCAATGATCAGATCACATATTATCAACAATGAGATTGATGGTTATCAAGGTTGTGTTATATAACAGTGATACTTGTTATACAAAAATGTTACTCCAGTTTTCAATAGCATGCATAATTTTAAAAACTCTTCTATTTGTTATGTATTGATTAATAATATATAATAGTTAATAAAATTAAAATTAAAATCATAGAAAGAATGAAAGTGAGAAGCATAAGTAGCATCAATCTTTTATTTATTACTATATATAAAATCATCTCGTAAATAAAGAATATGTCTACAACTAATCAAATATTTTGATTCTAAAATTCATCTATAATACCTTTAATATATAAATATAAAATGGTGTTGTAATGCTCAACAATTGGTTGGGCCTCACATCCTCCCCCACTATGGCTAAACTTCCTCTTGGAATTTGACAAGGGGTAGAGCGCCCACACTATATTTAATCTAAAATATGATCAACCTATCATCTATAGGCCTCTCAATAAGAATCCTAGAAGGAGGAAGTTTCTATTGGATCACCAATACATCTTCATCCATATCCTCAAGATTAACTAGGTAGTCAAACAAAGACCCAACAATTGGGTCACAACCTGTAATGGGGTTATTGATTGTGGGTTTTGGGGTACTTCTACTCTGGATGAAGAGGAAGCACCTAAAGTTCTTGGATGCATCTATGGGACATTGGCCAGAAATTGGCTAGTATTATCAAGCATATTCATCATCCTAACTATGGGGTCCCTTATGTTGAGGAATGACCCTCTAAAGGATGGGTTATCCTTCATCCTTTTGTTCTCTACAATCTGGATCTTGACCTATAGCTCCCTTCTCTTAGTTTCTTGGCTCTCTAAAGAGAAATTCCTAATCAATTCTTCAATGTTATCATGTACATGATGATAGACTGATAATTTGTAGATACCCCTATCTTTGTTGATGAAACCTTTTGGATCAAATCTTCTAATTTTTTCTACCTTTAATTTGTAGGGGAGAAACTTATCTAGGAACAGCTCCATACCATCCCTATTCAATTCCATGAAATTTGAAAATTCTACTGCAGTAGGAAGAAGTGCATGATTTATATTGTTCTTGAAAGGAATCTTATCAAATTCATTTAGTTTCCACATGATCTCAAGAAAGGAAAATCTGTCAGGGACATCCTTAGGAAGCACATGGGGTGTAACTAGGGTCCCAAAAACTCTTATCACTATAGCATTTGAATAGAAGAATCAATCACCATAATTGTGATCAATCTTATTCTTTGGGATGAGGTCAAGAGGCCTCAAGAATATTATTATCTCCTTTGAAAAACCCCAATCAGTGGGGAGACTTTGACAAAAAAATTCTCAAAAGTAGCAACACATTCTTCTCCCCTACATGGCCCTTATTTGCAACTATGGTAGTCATACTTGTAATCCTGCATACAATATCATATGTAGTGGAAAAGAATAATTCTTGAAGCTTACAAGACCAGAGGGATCCCTCTTGATTACACAAAGGGAAATGTGAAATTGGTCAACAACATACCCCACAAAGTCATAGGGTCTATTGACATCCCTACTTTGAATGTCTACTACCAAGACCATCACATTTATAGGGATTTGGATCCAATTATCCATCCCTAAGACCTGTATCAATAAAAAATAGGTCTTTTGAAAGTAGGTCTCAAAGATGTCATAGGGAAAATGCTCCAAATCACCCTTGCCAAACCTCTACAACTCTTTTCTTGTCCCTTTGTCTTGAAGCAGGGAAACCACCTAACCCTATAATTGTCTTTGTTTCTCTCATACTCTTTGTTTGATGTACCTAGGTCAATTGACAAACGTGCATTAGTATCTAATTAAAATACCTTGCATACTTGGTCTCTATCAAATGACAACAATATTTAGCCATTGGTGTTGAATAATGACCTAGAATTGGGGTCATATGCCATGGCCAGCTGTCTTATCAATATACATTCATGAAGACATTGGGCACCACCAGCTTGTCCAATCTAAGGTTCTAAATGTTGAAAATTATCCTATCTAAATAGGGCTTCTTGTATGCATGCTTGAAAAATGCATATCCTTCATCTAGAATGATGGGGTCTATGCATTCACTACCCTAGTCCATGAGCTTGTCTATAACACCACCAAACCCTAGACAAACCTTTGGTCTCTTTGATAACCCTGGTAGTAAAGCTATTATTTTCTCCTCTAGCGGTCTTCTCTTCCTAGTTGAAGTTCAAGCCATTTTTTGGAATTACAGTGGGCTAGGGTTTATACTACTAACTAGGGTTTTAAATAATTTCTACCTAACTAAGGGTTTGAGAAAAATTTAGCAACGTATATCCCTAATAATTCACTATTTTATGGTTCTGAACTAACAACAATCTTTCCTACATCCTGATTTTTTCTTGAATTTAACTGAAAAGGTTTATTTACTTGTTTGAAATACCATAGAAAACTCTAATTAGCACTAAAAAAACCCTCATTCAATCTAAAAATCTTCTATAGCCATTTGATTACCTTAGTGTTTGTGAGAGAAATGAATTTCAATAAGTAATTTATCCTCAACATCATGAGCTCAACATATAACAAATAAAATACCATTTTCCATTACTTCCTTCGCATACTTGAATGTGTGACTAGTGAAAGAAATTTTACAAGTTTGAATGTAGCCTATAGATCTTCAAATCAATGGTCATCACACTAGTCAAAATTTTCATATGTGAAGTGACAACCTCCTTTTGTCATCATGAAAACATGTCACTATTTAGCTCATTTGCAAAGGGAAAATATGACAAAATATGCCTCCAATGATAGAAGTGCTCACCGTGAAGTGCCAAGATGTTGACACTTGTCATCATCTAGTGACTTAACTAGAGAAAAAAGATGGTCCCACCATTGCCCCACAAAGGCCTATGCCTTTGTGATAAAATTCAATGCATGCTTTAATACGTGTTGAAATTTCACCATTTCATGGAGGAAAAGTTTCAGAATTGTCAGAACTCTATGAAGGCAAGAGCTTTCATGAAATGTGCATGCTAAGATAACAACTTAAAGTGACTAGGGAATAGGGGACCAACTTCATATGAGACAAAAAGACTCAGCAGCTTGGGAATAAAACATTTGATAAAAAACATTAGCCCTCCTATGAAATGACAACCTCCTTTTTTCGTCATGCGAACAAGTGTCACCATTTTTTTCATTCACAAAGGGCGAATACAACAAAATAATGCCTCTGATGATAGAAGAACTCACCATGAAGTGCCAAGATGTCGATACTTGTCATCATCGTGTGACTTCACTAGAGCACAAATTTGGTCCCATCATGGCCCTGTGAAGGCTTGTGCCTTTGTGATAGAATTCAACACATGTTTTACGTGTCAATAGTTCACCATTTTATAGAGGAAAAGTGTTAGAATTGTTAGAGCTCTATGAATGCAAGAGCTTATGTGAAATGTACATGCTAAATAACAACTTAAAGTGACTAGGCAATAGGGTGACTAATATTAGACGAGACAACAAAACTCAACAACATGGGAATAAAGCATTTGATAAACAACATTAGCCCTCACAAATATTTGGACATGTGTCATCATTTTGGGGTATCGCAAGGCTAGAAAATGACAAAACTGAGCACTCAACAAAAAAAAGACACAATGCGATATTTTGACACATGTCCAAGACACCCCAAGAAAACAAAAAATATTAGGAAGGAAAAAATTATAGCTTGACAAAATATTAAAGGGGCACTTCCTAGCAAAAGGGGACACAAGACTCACAACATCGATGCCCATAAGTCTTAACTTAAAGACTAGTCAAAAAGTGAGTGATGTCAACAACAAAACATAAGAACACCAAGGTTTTAGAAAGCCCTAGATTGTAGACCTAACAACCCTAATTTAACTAGTTGAGAATCACCAAGAATTTAAGATTTAAACTGTAGTTGATATTTTATATTGTATTCTATTAAAATTATACATCATATTGAATAAATTAACATATTATTAATATTTTAGTTGTGTTAAACATGTACTCAAAAATCGTTTAATGTGTATCTGGTAGTTGAAACCAAAAATTTTCTTCAATTGATAAAATAAATAACACGGATAATTGAGCATCAACACATTATTGAATTTTTTTTATTTATTTATTTTCAAATGAAGGAATACATAGAGGCAATGCAAAATCTTGCTCAAAGAGTCAAGATAACTCTACACAGAGCTGAGTTGGAACTTGGAAACTCATATTATCAATATGTAACGCCCGTCGTGCAAACCCCAGAGAACACACATAATGCGAATAATTTTTTTTTTTTAAATAATAAAAGTAAACATACAATATCATTAAACCATAACCACATAGCATAACACATAGCATTAATACACTTGGTTCTCTGGGGCACGCGAGGTTACATCGCAACAACCAAACAGAATAAAGATAAAGAATATAACATAACCATTTAATTTATGATAACCATATACAATGATACATCCGATAATCATGATGCGAGCATAATAAACATCGCAATATTACATCCATGATAAATCTCTTAAAAGAGTTACAAAAGAACCTAACTATTACATCATTGATATAACATTACATTACAATTTTCTTTGATACATGAATTACATTGAATTTCCCAACATGGGGATTGATACAAGAATAATGCACATGAAGTACAACTGATCACTGGTACAACTCCACTGCGGAAAGCTGAGAAGACATGACGCTGATGGGGAACCCAACGGGTGCGGAGCACGTTCCACCCAACCATGTGAATTACAAGTAACTCATCCCCCGTGCTCAGAGGTGACGAGGAAGTGAACCCGACCATGAATGTCAACCGACTCAACAATAACATAATACAAAACAAGTACAACTCAAAGCATACAATGAACAACCAATAACATTCACAGATCACATGACAAATTAAACCCAAGAAACTCATCACAATAACATGAAGTACTATCAATTACAATCATTAAACAAATTCACAAGAATTCAAAGAACATCACAAAGAGATAACATCCAGAGGAACCGAACCAACACCCAAAATACACTTCCAAATAAATCAGAACCAATGAAAAGAACACGAATCCATAATAACTCTAATTCAACCATTCAATACACCATTCCATAGGCAACAAGAAACAAGTCAGACGGGTGTCAAGAGGGGAGGGTCATCGCATAGCTCTCATGGGATCCCCTGGCTCTTCCTCCAACTGAGGTGTTGGCACCCATCTATGGATCCCCTAGCCCTAAAATCTGAAACAACATAAATATAACAATATCCAGAGGCGACAAGAAACAAGAACAAGGATGTCTAGTGGAGAGTGTCATCGCATAGCTCTCATGGGATCCCCTAGCCCTTCCTCCTAACTGAGGTGCCGACACCCATCTATGGATCCCCTGGCCCTTCCTCCTAACTGAGGCGCCGACACCATAGGGTAGCTAATGCGGAGCCGATAGTCTCTCATGAAGACGAGACTACGACCTTGCCGACCACAACCTACTCAGTCTATCACTAGTCTACGGTAGCCCTAGTGCATAGACGAGGAATCCAATTTTAATTATCTTGTATGTTTTACTACCCATCCCCCTAAATTCTATTTTTAGGTTATCACTTGTTTAACTACTCTTACGTGGGTTCCCCTGGCACTTCCTCCAACTGAGGCGCCGGCGCCCATGAAGAGCCACTCTCCCTATGACCCCTAACATAAATCAAACTAGGCAAGGGTTGAACCAAAACATATAAAGCATAATCCACAACAAGAACATGCAAGGCATTAACCCTCTCGCAATAATTTCAAAATCCAAAAGTCTTAACAACCCGTTCAACCCTTCCTAACAAAAAACCATAAGTCCAAAAGCATAACCAACCGAGAAAACATTTTAACATAACCAGCCTCTGGAACAAGGATTACAAGATCAACAATAGGGTTCCCACATCGAAGAGTAAGGTTACAACCATTAAATGGAAAACGATAACCAGATCACACAAATTCATAACTTAAAGTAAACGACTAACACAATTACGCAAAACACTCCAATTTTGATATGATCTAAAGAAACACAAGAAGTTAATTATCCTATGTCAAAATATTTAATTCCTAACAAAAGACATCTGATAAATATCTAAAAATACATTAAAACCTCCGACTAAGGAAATCGAGAAACCATTAAAATTAAAACGTACAATAACAATTTCACTACTATATATAATTTGTTGCACTTAATAACCCCTAAAATCCCACTTTATAATTTTCACAATTAAGTCCCAGACAATAAATTCTAATTTTGCAAATTATTATAAACACAATTTATTACGTATATATATAATAAATATAATTACATATATATAAACAAATTAACATTTAACAAATATTTAAAAATATAACATTAAATTAACCTTTTAAAATTAAAACACAAAATTTACATTTTAAACTATAAATATACTAAATAAAAGAATTATAATTTCATCCTAAACAAAACAAATTTTAATGTTTAATATTTAATAAAATAAACATATGTCATATATATACCAAAATATTTTTATAATATTCTAACCCAACTCAACAAATACCCAAAAATCTAAATAACATAAATTAATTCATCCCAATTAACATTTTATTTACAAAAATTATTTATAACAAATTAAAATAAATTTTATTAAAAATAACTTTATAAAAAAAATTATTAAATATAACAAATATATCTAAATAGATAAATATATATATATAATATTAAAAATTAAAAAGTTAAAATAAAAATTAAAAAAAACTTTTAAAACCACCATCGCAGCCGCAGTATAGCCGGCAGCATGAGTACTGCGCATAGCAGTCATTATGACTGCTGCGCGTAGCAGTCATAATGACTGCTGTGCGCAGTCTGAAGGACTGCGCAGAGGGTGGGGGGGTACGGCCCAGCGCCGTCCCTCCCAACACCCTTCACAAAAATTTAAATAATAAAACAAATATAAAGTTCAATGAAAATTTTCATTTCATATATATACTTTTTTTTTTAATAATCAATGAAATTTCAAGCCGTCCTGGCACGGACACCGACGCCGGTTCGGCCAGAATTTTTATTTTTCAACATAGATTTTATATTTTAAAATTAAGAGAATATATATGTAAATACATATATATAATATATATAAAAATATATTTATATATATAATATATATATATATTTATTTATTTAAACACATCACCATTGTTTTTTTTGTGTAAACATAGAACTTACATATTTAATATAAATATATTTGATTAAGGAATATTCCAACTCCAATACAATAAAATGATTGATCTTTTTCCAACAAAATATTAAAGAGAAAAATGGCATATTCAAATGGAATTTGACAGACATTCCCTCTGTTTGTGTGCACCAGAAATGATTTCAAATTTCGAAAAGAATTTTCTTTCAAGAATACAGTGAAATCAAACAAAATAACTTTAAAAAAAAAAAAATCAATATAAACAAATTTAATATTTCATAATAAAATTATATATGTATATATATATTTCACTAAAACAAGTTCTCATTCGAATTTTAAGCACAATGAAATATATATTCATATATTCAAATAAAAAGGAGTATAAAGTCAAACTTTATTCGTTTTCAAATGATCAATCATAGATAAATTGGGGATTTCTAACAGATGAACTTTGTTATCAAACGTTTCTTCAAAGAGTTTGTCACAGGTATTCTATTTATTTAATCTCAGAAACACAATTTTTTTATAAGCAAGATTGATTCTAACACACATTTGTATTCTTTTCTTTACAGATTTAAAACAGACAAGGAAGAAGAAGGTGGAACCTGGAGACCTGCGCTCTCGAAAATCTGATGTTGATTGCCTGAATCCGATGGCCTCTACACAACGCTTCTCCTTCCGGCTTCAAAATCTGCTCTACAAAATTCTATGCTCGTACTCGAGTCTGATCCTTTGTTCAGAAGACTCCAAAATAACTAGTAATAGTTTCCCCCAAATTCCTTTTCTAAAACTCTCCTCAACATGCAGCAAAAGATTGAAAATTCTTCTCTTCTAGATTCAAAGATCCATAATCAATAACTTGTGCCTCTTCTCTATCCCTCATCTTCTGTGTGTGTGAAAAACTTACAAAATACATAATTAAATAAAAGATATTCTCCATTTCTTCCCAAAAACTCTAAAAATCAAAAATAAAAGAAAACAATTCTTTAAAAGCCAGCTTTTTTCCCAGATCTCTTTTCCTATTGGCTCCCACAATCTTTTCATTCTTTTATTTGTTTTATTGCTTTAATTTCTATTTTTACCACTTTTCTTGCACATCACATTATCTATTTAATTTAAATAATTTATTCTAATAATTATCTTCAATCAGATAATTGATTAAAATAAATAACGCACATTTAATATTTAATTATCATTTAATTGAAGCACATGACTTTATAAAAATTAAATAACACATTTAAATATTTTCATACAAATAAATCAACATTAAAATACACAATTATTATTCCCATTTAATTAACTAATTCACAACTTATAAAATACCACATTAATCAAAATACGACAACACACAAAACACAAGCCACAAATGACGACAAATTCACAAAATACACAATACCTGACAAACGAGACGATCTGACATCATGGGACGGGAGGACTTCATCGTCACCTCTGTTTCAACATTTAACCGTTGGGTTATTGGTGCTCGCCCTGTCCTGCCGAAGCAGGTGGAATCGAGACTTATACCTGCAAATCCTGCATACAAATGAAGTTGTGTACATGTGCATACATATATATATAATCATCAAAGCATTAAATCGAAGTACTGCATTGTGAGAAGGAATCGCAACATAGCAAGGCACTCGCGAATGAGTGATGCCATATTGTCCTTCTTCACACCTATTCTAACAATTATAATCTATCTGATAAAATAACATTTCTAGCCTAACAATTCATCTTATGACATAATTCATTAAATCATTGCATCATAATATAATTCTGAAAATCAACTAACATAACCAACCATAATATCATATGAAATATTCATGTCCATAATGAAATAATAGCATCATCTAACATCTAACTAACCCAATCAACCAATACCATCATAATCACAAGTAGCAACCAAACGCATTGAAAAATACTAAATGACAACCTCCTTTTTTCGTCATGCGAACAAGTGTCACCATTTTTTTCATTCACAAAGGGCGAATACAACAAAATAATGCCTCTGATGATAGAAGAACTCACCATGAAGTGCCAAGATGTCGATACTTGTCATCATCGTGTGACTTCACTAGAGCACAAATTTGGTCCCATCATGGCCCTGTGAAGGCTTGTGCCTTTGTGATAGAATTCAACACATGTTTTACGTGTCAATAGTTCACCATTTTATAGAGGAAAAGTGTTAGAATTGTTAGAGCTCTATGAATGCAAGAGCTTATGTGAAATGTACATGCTAAATAACAACTTAAAGTGACTAGGCAATAGGGTGACTAATATTAGACGAGACAACAAAACTCAACAACATGGGAATAAAGCATTTGATAAACAACATTAGCCCTCACAAATATTTGGACATGTGTCATCATTTTGGGGTATCGCAAGGCTAGAAAATGACAAAACTGAGCACTCAACAAAAAAAAGACACAATGCGATATTTTGACACATGTCCAAGACACCCCAAGAAAACAAAAAATATTAGGAAGGAAAAAATTATAGCTTAACAAAATATTAAAGGGGCACTTCCTAGCAAAAGGGGACACAAGACTCACAACATCGATGCCCATAAGTCTTAACTTAAAGACTAGTCAAAAAGTGAGTGATGTCAACAACAAAACATAAGAACACCAAGGTTTTAGAAAGCCCTAGATTGTAGACCTAACAACCCTAATTTAACTAGTTGAGAATCACCAAGAATTTAATATTTAAACTGTAGTTGATATTTTATATTGTATTCTATTAAAATTATACATCATATTGAATAAATTAACATATTATTAATATTTTAGTTGTGTTAAACATGTACTCAAAAATCGTTTAATGTGTATCTGGTAGTTGAAACCAAAATTTTTCTTCAATTGATAAAATAAATAACACGGATAATTGAGCATCAACACATTATTGAATTTTTTTTATTTATTTATTTTCAAATGAAGGAATACATAGAGGCAATGCAAAATCTTGCTCAAAGAGTCAAGATAACTCTACACAGAGCTGAGTTGGAACTTGGAAACTCATTTTATCAATATCAAATAATTCTATCAGCTTTTGTAGCAACTTCCACTGTTCAGGTGATGGAATTGTCATTTGTTCTAACTAATGTTGTCTAACTTGAAAATTTGTTAACAATGAATGATTGAAATTGGAACTTGACTTGAATGTTTCATTGAAAGTTGCATTCAAAGTTATCAATGGTTTGATGGAATCCAAATAGTTTGCCTCATCTGGGTTATGAGGAAATTGGTCCAAATCAATATTCCTTATACCCTTCATCTTCTTTTTGAAATCATCCTTTCCAATGAATCACTCATTTGTGTCAAAAGTCTCCAGTAAACCAAGTTTTGTGAAGTTCCTTACATTTTCATCCATCTTCATCTTTTTTGTAGCCAGATGCATAAATTCCTATGTTTCACACATTCTCAAACACTTTTGAATGATATATGGCAATGTCATTGAGACATCAATCTAATTATTAAAATCCCTTTTTATTTCTATTCATTGTCACTAGCTTTGTAGACTGTTTGTTGAAATTTATTTACAAATTTCTCTATTGTTAGTAGATTTTTGTTTTCCATTAAATATTTTTTGAGCTTCCTATAATGTAGTCTCATAGCATCAATCAATTGAAACAATTCACACAAATGATCAATTCTCTACATTATTTCCTCCTAGATATTTTGTTTCATATGCCTCATTATTTATCTACAAAATGTAGTTAACTTTTTTTTACAAGAGTTTATTTCATTTTCTACTTCCCTCAGCTTTGCCACCAATCTTTCATTTTTTTTTCTCTCTTTCTCCAATTTTTTCACACTGTTAATTTTCTTTCCCCAAGTTTTATTTTAATTTTTTTGAACTGGATTTTTCCTCATCATATTTCATTTTTCTCTCATCCAACCATTGCATTAGTTCATACAATTCCACCTTTGTTTGTTTATCCTCTTTGCTTGTAAATGTAGAGGTAGATTTTTTAATTCTTTTCTTCTAATTCATTGGTCTTGTTATCTACTGCTTTCCTCTTTGCTTTCTCATTTGCTAGGTCTTCCTATAACTTTTCTATTTGAATCTACAATTTTTTTTCTTTCTCTTTATTTAGCAATGATGTGTACACCAATTCATTGTTCTTCTTTGATACATTAATTTTGTCAAAAAAATTGTATTTAGAAAAATCCAATTGGAAACTACTCACTTAAAATTTAATGTGATTCATCTAATTTTCTAGTTTATTTTGAATTGTGGGAATAATAAACATGTAATCCATGATTTATTTATTTGGGAGAAATGTGGTTAATACCCTGGTTATTGTAGGCTCTAAAGTTATAGTAGACGAACTCTCTATCAGTTGCTTCCTTTCTTTTTTATATAATTCTAATTTATTTTCATACTCACCATTGTAATCAGAACCTAGGGACACAAAAATAATGGCATGCTTGAATGGTGAAGGCTTTGAGTACTTGTAGTTGCTATTGCATCCACACTAATTGGAGGAGTGCCTAGAAATAACTCCTTTAGGGTGGAACTTGTAGTTGGACTTGGACTTGTCATAATCCTTGCCCTCTTCAGTATGCCTTGATCACTGGTGTTTGTGTGGTATCTTGTATTGTTTTCCTCTTGTGTGTAATTTATTGTTGTAGCACATGTTGACCACTACTAGTAGTACTACCCATACCATCGCCACCAGTGGTAGTGCCAGGTACACTAGTTTCTCCACCATGGGCATGTTCTAGTTGTGATTGTATCTGACCATGAGGATAAGGATTTGAAGCTTTAAAAAAATGAATTGTTTTAGCTATACTTGTATTCCCTTGGTCTATTTTATCTACTCTAATTCCTTTTTTATCAATTGGTTTTCTAGGGTCTACATTTACTTCCATCCAAACACCTTTTCCTTGGGATCCCATAGGGCCACCTTCATAACCCATTTTTCAGCTATGGTTTCTCTTGAAGTAAATGTTTTTTTTTTGTCTCATTTAAACCAGATTTGACTTTGCTTGTATCATCAATTTATTCAAATTCATCATTAGTTTCTTGATCTTCGCATTCATTGGGATGCTCTATATTCTAGAAATTACTAAACTCAAAATCTTATTTGATCTCTCCAAACTCTACATTAGTTTTTGGTTCACCTAGCTCCTTCCTCATAGACCAAAAGGAATTAATTTTTTATTATGACCAATGTTTTCTATAACATCCTTATCTAGAGAATATGAAATTTTTACTCTACTAGATGGTTTACCACTTTTTTCATAAAAAATATTGTACCTCCTAATTCAATTCTTTGCTTCTGTCTATTGGTTCAATGCCATAATTTTTGTTGAAAATTGTTCAAAAGAAATAACTTTCTCAACAACAGTTTTCTCCATTATTATTTTGACCTCATCCCAAGAATCCTTATTTCTCAAGTTTTCAAGCAAGGCTTCACTTTGATGTTGAATTCTACTTACAACATTCCTATTGGCCATAATCCTTAATTTAATGGTGTCACATGGATCTTACTGCCAATGACATACATTAAATTTAAAAAAAATCAAAAGATCATGTGCCACACTAAATGCTTTTCTCTCAAATGTGAACCCTACACATGAAAAAAGTAAAGAAGGAAATAAGGTCTTCTTTTACTGATTGACAAAGTATAGTTCATCAGTACTCTCCATTTTCCTTATATATTCCAATGCAAAAACCCTTTCTATCACATGTATTGGAGGTTTGTATGGCTCTACTCTTGATCCATAAAATTTTAGCAAAGTATATCCTTCAATTAAGTACCAATCAACCAATTATATTTATTTTCCTAGTTGAATGCAATTTATACAAGACATAGGCAATCTAGGAATTGGAGTATTTGTAATTTCTTGATACAATGGAGCCAAAAAGTAGTCTACAAAATGATTGTAGTTCCTTTGAGAATCATGCATCCTTATCTTAGTGGTCCAATCATATAATGGAGCCATTTTATTTTCCTCAACATTCCTATAGGACTGAATCCGAATCTTGTTGGTTTGAAACATTCCACTAAATTTGAATTAAAAGAAATAGCATAAGTAGGTTGTGAACCTAAATGTCTTAGAAGAACCTCCTTTAATCATTAAAAAATGTTTATGCATGGAATCTTAAATGTGCTCAAGAAAGTTATATTTGACAAGTTGTCCATTATAATGGATATTAAATATCATTTCAAGGAGGCTTGCACCCACTTCTCAATTGCTATCCAATCTGAGCCAAAATGCTAGCATGGAAATAGTATCCTAAACCTATGGTCTAAAAATTATAAAATCATGAGGCTTATGATTACTTTTCAATAAGTTTATTTGACAATTTAGAACTATTTTATTTAGAAAATTATTTTTATCCCTTTCACCTACTGCTTCATAATCACTAGCAAGATTTTCTAGGTCAATGTGGACTTTCCAAATTATTCGGTTGTAAACCCCATCACATTTACAAATTCTTTTGCAAAAATGGATAACATTTCTTCTTTGCTATCTTTATATTAACAATTACTCTTTTTTTATCATCATAATTGTGGACACAGACTATGATAAATTATGGGCAAGGGAAAAGCTCACGTAACATCATGCACCTTAATCCACTTACCCATGGTGTACTAAAACTATTAATTTTCATTTGGTTTGCAACCTTATCTCACATGAAAATATAATTTATGAGGTAAGCCTACCATAGATTTCAGGATTATAAATATCATGGTATTCATCAATGAAACCTGTGGTTTTAAGCACTCCAACATAATCTATTTTTCTATTTGATTTTTATTTTCCTTTCCCAACGACTTTGTCTAGTCTTCTAGTGGTGGTAGACATGCTTGTACAGTGTGAATTCCCTCTTAATTCCTCCTTAATTTTTCTTAATTTTCTCAATTTCTCAAACTTAAATCCAACGTTTGACAAAATAAGATTTTAAGAAATGATGAAATGTATCCGTAAGAATTTTGTATTGCACTTACCCAAATTTTGATTCTTAAAAATATTAATATTGATAGGTGTGGACTAGCTTTGTTGGAACCCAAAATCTCCCTAGTGCATTATAATGAGCAATCTGAAATCTCCCTATGTGATGACCCTCTCACTTAAAAATGAAATCACTTAGTAGTAGAAAGTTAACTTCCTTTTTCTTTGAATATTAAATTGAATGAAACATCAACATGTTGTCTCCAAACTATAAAATTAGTACATTGCATTTATGTATAGACACTTAGAAATAAATTAAACAGTTGTCCTGCATTGATAAAAAATTCTCAACCATTGATCTTTGTAAATCTAATAGTTATAGGGTGATTTTGAAGGTTTAAGTTCACAATCTTAGTGCCCTATGCATTTCATTCCAGAATGCAACTACAACCATCCATAAAATGTTCATTGAATGGTTGATTAATTTATGATATAAATAATAAAAATGTGTTTTAATTTTTTTTAAAACTTTAGTGCGCTAGGATACACAATCCTCACGATATTTTCCTTTGATAGAAAACTCATTGGAGACATTGAGATGAGTCATGAAGTCCCTTTAAGCCCAGAGCTATGGCTTAGGGGGAGCTATAATGAATACTCTTTACCCCCCACCAAAAAAGAGATTTTGAAACTACATCACGAAGATATGTGATGAAGAAAAACATGCTAGATCTATTGGTGAAAACTATAGAAGAAAATATGTCAATGCAGAGATTTGTGGAGCTTCAAAATATGGTTGAGCATATAGTTTTAGGGTTTCCAACTTTATAAATTGAAGCATTTATTATAGAATTAGGTCAAATCGAGGTGTTAAAAGAAAATTTCAAAGGAAAATTCATTTTATCAAAAGAATTTGAAGGAGAATAGACTAGAGAAAAGAGAATTTGGAGAGTTCAAGGAAATTCAAAGTTGTAGAGCATCGAAACCCTAATTCAATGAGTAAGCTAAAAAGGTATTTAACAAATATTACATCCCCTAACTTTCTAAATTTTTTATTTGAAATTAGTTTGAATACATATTGCAATGGCTACTTAGAAAGTTGTTGAATTTTTTGAGAAACCCCAACCAAAATTTAAGAGATACCCTATGAGAGCCATAGAAGATGACCCTCTAGGTTCCTTTTCACATATTTTGTATGGGGTCCTACCTAAAGAGGACATTACGACATGCATTCATGGAATCATGGATGAGCATTCTCCTAGAAATTTTAGATATGTATCATCTAATGAGTTAGTTGATGAAAAATTCACCTTGTCCAGAATATAAAGTCCTAGCCGATAAGAAATTTGATATGTGGGAATGGTTCCCAAAAATTTTCTATTATAAAAAGTAGATCAAAATGACACTAAGTAGAATACATGATCAATTTTTTTGGATTGACATGCCCCATATGATTGCACGGGAAGTAATTATAGAAATCACTAGTCTATACTCCATCAGACTAGTTCTAGTCTTAAAATCCATTAAAACAAGGATGTGATGGAAAAGAGAGGTGCAACATTTGACCAAAGAGCCCTCACTGTAAATTGTATTAGAATCCCTACTATTAGGTATGCTACCAAGATCATTGGATATTAAATCTACTACACCAATAGGGATAACTTAGTTTCTTCCACCACAATCCAAGTGGCAAATGACATGATAGAGAATGGAGTTGATTATGACCTCTTTGATTTTCTTAAGAAACAATTTTTGGAAAACCTAAAATAGATTAACAAAAAGAAGTATGTATTTAAGTATGGAACTTTAGTTATTTTCTTTCTTTTCTACTTTTTGAAGGAATTATTGGTAATTGGGAAAGTCAATTGGATAACTGGAAGGCCTGTGGCTCATCAAATAGTAGATTACATGAGGATCCTTGGAGACATCAATGCACAGGATGATGAACTTGCTACTTTCTTTACAATATTTTAGAGAAGAATGCATGAGAGACAAAGAGTCCCTAATGCAATTGTGGAAAAATATAAAAATGACATCACTTTTCTAGTTTTCACGGATCATTGCATCATGGAGGCAATGGAACCCAAAAAATTTTGGGTTCCAAAATTAGGATATGAAGTGGTTGAGGAAAAACTAAATGGTTGTGCAGATGTTTTATTGAATAGTCCAAAGGATCCAAGGAAGCCTAGGTATGGGACTTATGAAGAAAATTCCATGGAAGTACACATGAAACAAAAGGAACCTATTATAAGGAAAAATATCAACAAAATGGTGGATGTTTATGCATAAGGCTCAGGTCTTTCTAAAGAAAGAGTGCAAATTTCTGTAGAGAAAGCTAAAGTTGACAAGAGTGCAGTTGAAGCATCCAAGAGCACCAAAATTTTAGGTAGAACAATTACCACTCCCCCATTGGTTCAAAATTATTTTAGGGATTTACTTGCTACTAGAGACAAAAGAAAATCAACTACTAATCCTTCAATAAGGGAGAAATCCCCTCCGGTATTGCATGTCACCAAGGTAGAAGATAAGAAGGCTACCACCACGACACCTCATGCTGCCCATACAAGAAGAGTCAAACAAAAAGCCACAAGAGAGAAGGGAATTGGCATAAATGTAGTAGAAGAAGAAAAAGAAATGGAAGAAGGACCACAGTTGGTTCAGAGAGACATGAAAGATTCTTCACAAGGTGAAGCCAACACAAAGAAAATAAGAATTGACATAGTAGAGACAAATAGTGAAGAAGAAGTTGAAAAAGAGAAAGTTGTATTTAAGATTCAAAAGAGAGAAAAGGAGAAGAAAGCCAAAAAGACTTCTCCAAAAAAGAAGAAAATGAAGACAAGTCAAAGGAAGAAGTCTCCTTAGAAGGTAAAGAAGTAGAAACAACAAGAAATGTCTCACATGCCAATAAAGTTAGAAGCACTATTCAATAGTATTGTGCAAAATGATATGTTGAAAGCCACTACAGAGCTATACAAGGAATCTAATGAAGTAGAAAAAGGTACCATCATAGAAGTCGTAGTCAAATTCATTGTTGTATTTGATGTTGATATGAAGAATATATGCAAGGATATTCCTGATGATGTTTGGGATAGTTTTCTAAAAAGAAGAGAAGAATCCATAATGGAGCATAAAAGGCTAAAGGATGAAGCCTTGGAAAGAGTTGGAGCTCCATTGATCGAAGCAGATAGAGCCACATTGGCTACCATTTATAGCAAGGATATGAGAACAAAACAAAGAGTTGCCACTCTCATGGGAAAGGACAAAGATGACCATGAAAGAATTTGGAAAGAGTGCAATGACAAAGTTGAGGAGATTAGGCACAAGTTGGGGTTGCTTTCAGTGACTAAGGAAGAGATAAAAGTTGATACTATTACTCCGGAAAAAAATGTGGAAGGAGAAGGTCACACAAATGATTCTCAACATGAGCAAGATACTATTTATTATGTTGCATAGGATAAAACCCCTTCAAAAGTGGAGGATATGCCAAAATAAAATGAAGAGGAAGTGTTAAGAAAATAATATATTGCAAAGGGAAATGTTACATCTTCTTCTTTGGTACAAAGTATCGAGGTTAATCCTTTGGTTAATACAGGAAATGTTGCAGAGGAAGAAAAAATAGAGGAAGTGAATACAAATGTTGATGCAAAGCATTAGGAAGAAAAAGTTGATGAGGAGAAATAAAAGTAGCATGAATAAGAAGAGGACAAGGAAAAGGATACATTTGGAGATGCAGAGAAAGATAAATCAGTTAACTTCGATACTACAAATAAAGAGAAGACTAAAAAACTAAAAATTCTCTTGGTGAATCTTCCAGATCCTCTAGAGATTCTCTTAGAAATATGTTGAGTATTTAGCCTAGGTTTCAAATGATTGTGTCCTCACAACTATTATAATTTTTGATGAATAGGGTAATATCAACTTGAACAAGATATCTCCTATTCACAAGCTTCAGCTAGGAGGCTTGTTCCACATAACTATTAGAAAGGAAATCATTGATACACATCAAAAGAGCGGAGAGGTAATGGATGAGGAAATGAAGGTATTACATGAGATTATACTTGGATCAAACATAGACATATCTCTCAAGTATGGATAATCTCAAACTAATGATTGATTCCTTCAAATCATATACATCTGAACTAGAGGTAGAGGTAGAGAAGGAGGTGGAAAAGAGGTTAAATGACAAGAGAATGCTGAATATTATAGAGAAATATGTGGTTACACATAAGAAGTTCTCTGAATTGATGAAGGATGTATAAACATGTGTAGATGAGGCTAATGCATTGTTGCAGCATGGGACGAAGTGGCTCAAAGCCACACAGAGTATAAGAAAACAAATAGACTCCATTGAGTCACAAATTAATATAGCTTACAGTGCATATAACTCAGCTACTAACCTCACATTTATTATAAGGGATATCATAGAGGATCTTCACAAGAATTTTTTCCAGTTATAGGCTTAGAAAGAAACTACTATTTTGCAATTTGGAGATGTCAGGGATGTCATCAATCCCAAGCTCACAATTGTTTCTAGAGAACTTCTCAATGCTGACAACATTAAGAAGATGAATCTAGTACCTTCTACTCTAGAAGATGCAAAAGAACTTATACTAAAAATTGAAATGTAGAATAGGTTGCTTACAAAGGCCAAGCAAGCATGGGAAGATGGTAGGAAAGCTTGGAAATACCAATTGAAGAAGTTACAGGTATCAACCACCTCTAGTTGACTTATATTTAATTCTTTTATGTATTTTTCCATATATTTAATTCGTTTATGTATTTTTCCATCTATTTTCAGATTGCTTGTACATATGTAGACATATAGAGTTGTATTTTTTTCTCTGGTATATGATTTAGGGGGAGTTCTGACAATGAAATAAAATAGGTGTATATAGGCAACCTTTTCTATTGATTTAAAAGGGCGGGAGTGGAACATGTGTCAAAGGGGGAGACAAAGTAATAAAGGAAATATTTTTTAGAGTGTTGGAGAACATATTACCATTGATGACAAAGGGAGAGATTGTTGGAAAATTGAGGAGATTGTCGTTGATGATGTCGTACTGGCAACATGAGTATGGAATGTATATAATGTAGGATACAACATTTTCATTGATGTAAAAATTGTTATAGATCATCCTAACATGTTTTAGAGGTATTATGGAAGAAATTTGTGCAAATTGAGTTGGTTTGGAAAGAGCAGTGATGTAAAAATTTGATTGTGTCAAACCTGCTAGTTCATGGTTACAAAGTGTCAATTTTATGGTTTGCACCACTCTGCAAAAAAAAATATCTTTCTATGATCCTAACCTAATTTTTTTTATTAGTATAGGATTCTAAATCCAATATTTCATATTTTTTGGCAAAGTATTTTGGGAGATATGGATGAGAGAGTTTTGATAGTATAATACAATCATTTTTTGTATAGTGTGTCAGTGTGGGAGATTTTGCACTCCTTAGTGGATGAATATTTTGTGTTGTGATGTTGAAGACAAGTTTCCAGGTGTTATTTGAGTAGGAATTACATATGGCATCATTTTTTGAGGTCCATGTATTGAAAATTTGGTGTACAGATAAAGGTTTGTTGGTTTAGATCTTATTTGTGGTCGACCTAACACATTTGATGTTTTGTGAAGAATGAATAAGTGTTTTAATCTTATGTAAGATCTAATATAGGTCCATCTCAACCTATCTTAAGGTGATTTGAATTTTTATTTATGGCATGAAGTTTAGATAAAATGTTTTGGGGCTAATAAATTTAATTTTGTGTGTTACATCAAATTAGGCCAACCTAATTGATGTTACACTTGATGTGGATATATATAGTGGATTGATTTTGATGTTTTGATATAATGAGCAAATGAAGAGAGATATATGACATGTATGGTGTGCCACTTACATGTGTGTGATGTGAATTTGATTAGAGTTGTGCAAAATGAGTTGCAAAGTGTGCAAGTATAGAGTAGAGTAGAGAATTGATCCAAATTAGTGCAAAGATTGATATTGTACTTCATTGGAACTGTAATTGAGCATATTGTAGATGAATTTGTATCAATTCAAATAGGCTATGATCCATCCCTTTTTTCTTATATATTATTCTCTAAAGGAAATGAGTCCATTGGATAGTGAGTCCACCTATAGTGAGCACTTATGTAATATACTATATTAGGATATAATATATTGTGAGATAATCCTCACTTTAGTTTTTCCCATTTTTGGGTTTTCCACATAAAAATCCCGGTGCTCATGTGTTATGTGATGTTGTGGATGTTTCATGCTTTCTTTGCTTATATCAATTGAATGTAATTTTGTAATTGTATGGCTAATGTTAGAATGGTTTAATAGAATACTGATTCACCCCCCTCTTAGTATTTCAAGCATTCAACAAGGACCACATTATGCTTTGGTGGTTGACTTGTTGAATTCATTATTTATCTTCTTCCTAGACAACCTAATTGAAGTTTTGAAGTGTTGTAGTGGATATAAATGCAAGATATTTTTGGACGCAACAATGTGGACAAGTGTACAAGTGTGAAAACAAGAAAGTTTGGACTATCTTTCAAGATCTTGCAGAAGAAGTGAAAAAGTGTGAAAGATAGGACCATATGTGCTATAATGCCTCAATCAACAAAGTGCTATATTGACCAATATTGAAATTTTTCTCTAAATATTTTTATCCTACTCTAAGATAGTGAATATCATCAGGTCCTTATATCTTTCTCTTGGATTTGTGTTTTCTTAAGTTCAACAAGTCCTTTGTATATTGCACTTAGGTTGTGCACCTTGTTTTTCATGTCCTTTTTGGTAGTGAGCCTTTATATTGTGAGTTAACTCTCTCCATGGTTTTTCTCTTATTGGGCTTCCCACGTAAATCTAGTGTTCTCTTATGCATGTGTGTTCTTTGCTTCATCTTTCTTTGTTGTTGATTTGGTTAGAAGTAGAGTTTCTATATGTTTCATTGCTAAGGATTACATAAGTTGTTGAAGAATCAAACAACTATATCCTTCACTATTACTATTTTGTTTAAAAAAATTAATCTATTAATGAAGGTTGAATTGTGTTGAAATATTTAAGTTTCAAAATGGCTTAATTTTTTTAGTAGAATAATTCACCCCCCATCTCAATATTCGAATGTGTTCAAAAATTGGTATCAGAGCCAAGTTCGTCTAAAGAAAGCTTGACCACTTGAGGTAAAGATTTGGGATGGCTCATGATAGTTCATACAAGGTTCGTAGGTTTGATGGGAAAAAATATGCTTTCTAGAATTTAAGAATGGAAGGAAACCTAAACTCCCTAGGGTTTAGTTTTTGGTAATTAGTCAAGGATGGATATGTTGCTTTTTCTACTCCTCTAACAAATCCAATTGAAATCATATTATATGAATGAAATTATAAAGATAAGAACACTCTCTTGTGTGTTTTGGATGATTCAGATCATTTGAAAGTGATGAATTCTAATTCTACTAAAGATTTCTTTGAAAAGCTTATCAACATCTATGAAGGAGATACTAGAGTTAAGCAAGTCAAGATCCAAATTTTCAAGAGAATATTTGAGACCTTAAGAATGTCATAGGATGAAGACATTGCATGTTATATTCTCCAAGTGCATGAGGCAGTTTGTTGCATCACTAGTCTTGGTGGTAGAGTAAAAGAAGATGAGATTGCAAAGATGGTTTTGAGATCACTTCCTAAAGATTATAGCCACAATGTGTCTGCTATTGAAGAATCCAAGGATTTGGATAAGTACTATGTAGATGAAATTTTTGGTGACCTCACAACTTCTGAAATGAGAGAATTTGGTAAAGATGTTTTAAAGAAGGAAGTGACATCCAAACTACTTAAAATATAGAAGATGAAGTTGTTGATTAGGATGATGACTTTGATGAGGTTGAAGCAAACATTGTGAGAATATTAAAGAAAGGCATCCATAAATACAAAGGTAAGTTACCTTTCAAGTATTTCAATTATGGAAGAATTGGTCATTTAGAATCTAAATGTCCTTATGAAGAATTTGAAAATAGTAACAAAAATGATAAGATTAGAAAGAGTTCCTATTCCATAGAAAGCAATTGTTCCTCATAAGATGAGGATAATTTTTTATATGATGAAACCTTTTTTATGGATTTGGAAGTTGGTGACAAAAAGTGTGATGTTGAGAATCAGAAGAAGTCCAACTCCTTGTGTGATGAAGATATGTTTTCTTCTAAACTAGATCTAGAGTCAATGGAACCTGAAGGTTGGGACTTCAATCTAGATAATTGTGAAGTTGATTTTGAAGGAGAAATTAGGTCTTCTCTTGAAGATCTCGATGAAGCAAGATTGCAAAACATCAAATACGAGTACATGCTAGAAAAATCAAAAGAGACAATTGAAAAATTAAAGTCAAAAGCCAAAGAATCAAAAGAAGAGATTGGTAAACTGAAATCTCAAATAGGAGAAGGAAATGGATGTGACACTAAAATAAAAGAAGCTAAAGATGTGATCTAAATTTTAAAAGTCAAAGTTGAAGAAGGTGAGAGGATTGAGGATTGCTTCAATGCCAAGCTCAATGATAAAATTGTTGAATGTTTAAAGATTGAGGAAGATATTGTATCTCTGAGAAAAGAACTTGAAAAAGAAAAAGAGAAAATTGACAAGGGTTTGAAATTGAGAGGAGGTTCTATAATTCTTGATGAGTTGATTAACTCTCAAAAGCTATCTAAAGATAATTATGGACCTGGTTTTGAAAAATTAAAAAGACTTATAAATAATGCATCTGCAAACTTGTATGATAACTTCAAAGCAAAAGGAATGCTTGAAATAAGGGAGGAGAAATCCTCCATTGAAAATACTAAGGAGACATTCTCTAGAGATGTAAAGACAAATCAAGAGAACAAGAAAGAATGGGGATTCATTCCTATCTAGAACAAGAGAAGGAACTTCAAAATTCCTGCCCCTAAGCAAACTAGTCCCATCAAGTTCAATGGCAACTACTATGCTTACAATAAGTTTGGTCATAAGGTAGTTGAGTGTAGAAGCAAGATGAGTCAAAATTTAGTCAGCCCTCCAAGGTATAATGCTATGAACTCTTAATAATTTCATGGTTAGTGTTATTCTTGCAATAAATTTGGTCATAAGGCTAATGAATGAAAAAGAAAAATGATGAGAATATATTGTTATTTTGAATCCTTCTATGGTTACTGCTACACATGCAAAAAGTTTGGTCATAGGGAAGCTAATTGTAGATCTAATGTGATAAGAAGTAATTATGCTTCACAAATCAGTGTCACCTACTACAATTGCAATAATCTAGGATACATTGCAAGGTTCTACAAAGGAAAGAATACAAGACCTTCTTTGTAAAAGAATATTGACACTAATTGAAGCAAAGGAAGGGAAATGAAAAGGTCTTGAAGGAAGAACAATTGCAAGGAAATGAGAAGAAGGATGATTCTTCACTTGTGCACTCTGCACAATATTATAAGACAAATTGAGATAGATAATTATCTTATGGGTGTATTTTATTTTTAGAACTCTTAGCTCCCTAATGTGACTAGATGTTGAAGACTTCAACATGAAAGAAGAATTAGATCAAAACAAATGGTGTGTAGATCTACAGTGCAAGGATGAGCCTTTGTTGAAGGTTCTGGTGCAAGGTGTGTGGAGGTTAGTACACATGTTTTTATTAGTATCATTCCAAGTTGGTGTATCACACATAAAGATGAGGTTCATAAATACAAGTTTTAGAAGTTTTCCAAGGCATTCTCTGTATATATTTTAAGGCTAAATCATGATATATTTTGGTTTTCTTTCCTCCACAGTTCAAGATTTGATCTCGTGGGTCAAAATATGAGTTAATCAAGATGTGAAGGTGTTATATCCAATAATTTATATCTCTAGACCTTTTATAGTAACAGATGTTTTTTTGTGCTCTAGAAAAATAAAGGTTGAAGGCTTGTTGGAATGCCATTCCTTAGGAAAGAATGTCTTATCCATACATTCTTGTGGACATGTTCAAGATTATTCAATGCATGCTATTTATTATATCAAGAAATTTGGAGTTATGCAATCACATATTTCAAATGACAATGTGTTATAGATTGTTCTAGATGCCTATCTGTTATATAGAACAAATGTTTGGATACTTGTGTAGATTGGTGTATGATCAAGTTATTATAGACATTTTGCATGCCTTAAGTTTGATATAATAAATTTTGTATGTTTGGTTGCAAGATTTCAAGTCAATCCTAAGAAATCTTATGAAAAGGTGGTGAAAATAATTTATTTAGATATTTGAATGGATGGCTTGTGGTATAAAAGGATAATATTGATCTTGATTGGGTAGGTTGTGTGGATGACTGAAGAAATACAAATGGAATTGCATTCTTTTTGGGAGACAAATTGGTCTCTTGGTTTAGTAAAAAGCAAGATTTGGTGTCTTTATCCACAATAGAAGTTGAATACATTGTTGCAGTATCTTGCTACACCTAGGTTCTTTAGATGAAGTAGAATTTGAAGGATGTGAAGGCGATTTATGATGAACCTATTCCTATATTGTGTGAAAATATAAGTGCAATTAAAATTTTCAAGAATTCGTAATGCATTCAAGGACTACACATTTCTCTATCTTATATCACTTCCTGAGAGAGAAGGTTGTAGAGCATGAAATCAAAATGGAGTATGTGCCTACCAAGGATCAAATTGCAAATATCTTCACAAAGGCACTTTTAAATGATACTTTTGAGTATCTCCAGTAGAAGCTATGGGTTATTTCCCCTCCTTGTTCTAACTAAGATGCATATATGGTGCATCTATCCAGGGGGAGAAACTCAAGGTATATCTTTATTCCTGAATTGATGGTGGTTTCCTTTCATCGAAAGCTGATAATGGTTGTTGTTGACAGGGGAGCTTATTAGCTACTTCAAGAAGGAATATATGTATATCAAAGGGGGGTAAAAGAGAGAATGTACTTATTACGGGAAGTTGGTATGATTGTATGAAGAAGATGTGCAAATATTGTGCAAGTATTGAGAAGAAGTGTTGTTGGTCAAAGGGGGAGTTTTTGTGTTGCTATTTCCATTGAAAATATTTGCTCCTTTCTATTGAAGTCATATAATATGTTGTTTCCCTTTGTCCTTGATGTCAAAGGGGAGGAGTGAGAAAGTGTGTTTACATCAATGCCAAAGGGGGAGATTTTTGACAATTGTTGTTATTGATGTCAACTCTTGGGGAGAATTTTGTAAGATGGTTGGTAGTGGTTGTCATTAATGTCAATATTGGTTGTTGGTTGTCATATGATTGTGAGATTTGTGAGAGCTGAAGATTAGCTCAATACCCAATACCACCTGCAAAAATAATGAAAACCTTCTACATGTTGGAAGTTTGTCAGATGTTGTGGTTGTGCGATTGATATGTGGTTGCCATTGATATCAACACTATTAGCATTATTGTATTGAAGGTTGTATATGTCAAGGATATTGAGAAATTTGTTAAAGGAAGAGTTCCAAGTTACCAATGGAATAGTGAAGGTCATGATGGTATTTTGTTCTATACATTGAAGATCAATTTTTATGGAATAAAGAGTTTATTGTTGAGAGTATCTAGTTCATCTACTGGAAGTTTCAGAGGCCCGCATGAAGAATTGATCATGTTGTGTTCTGACAGTGTTTATGTGGGTTATGTCAGTGTTCCTGATTGAAGTTTATGTGATTATGATAATTTCTATTGTTGTGGATATTTCTTTGTTAGTTCTTGTTGTTTTTGGATGCTTCTAGATAATTCTCCATCATTATTGTACGTCCACGTTGATCGGTGTGCTCGTGGTCAAATATTTTTCTTATGCATGTTCAGGTTTTCATGTTCTTGGCTGACATGATGGTGGTAATGTGGTATGAATCCTTAGAGATTGAAATTTGAATGTTTAGTGTGCTCATGGATATTGTTTTGGGTCTCATCATAATATTAGCCGATGGTGTTTGATCCACATTGAAAATTTATTTGTAAATTTGGGACGACATTGTAAATATGTTTTATTTTTCTGGCCAACTAAGTGGTTGATGTAATTCCATGATGTGGATATATATGAGTGATTGGTTGAGCGAAGTTAGTGTGTGTGTGTGAAGTGAGAAAATCCAAAGATAGTGAAACTGTGTGAACATTGATCTATTCATTCGATTGCATAACAGAGTGAGATTGAAGAGTGAAGGATTTTTTTTGTGCTTAACTGGAATTGTAATCAGGCTTGTGTAGAAGCTATTTTCTCAATTCATACCCTCTATATTTAATCCTATTTTGTATTGTTGGGTAGTGATCCCTATTGTATTTGAGTAGTGAGCTCTAGGTAGTGTGCCTAAATGCATGTGCATTCCCCTTACTATTTTCTTTATACTTTTAATAGGGTATAATATTGTGGATTAACATCCACCATGTTTTTTTCCCTAATAGGGTTTCCATGAAAAAAAATGGGGTTCTTTGTGTTTCTGATGTGTTGATTTCTTATGGTTTACTATTCATTCATTAGATCTGAGATTAAAGTTAAGTAAAGATTAAAAAAAAAAAATTGTGACAACTGACTCACCCCCCCTCTTAGTTGTATGTCCTTGTTTTTCTAACACTGCAAGAGAGTATGCAAGAATAAGAGCTTGCTTGATATTAAGACTTATCAAAAGGATGAGGTATGAAGTATGATACAAATGAGTACAATGAGCCTCCATATATAGGAAAGGTGAGGAGTAAAATGCAACAAGATTGTGGCATGTGTCTTAATCCTATGACACAAGACAACTGACTAACTACCTAGGAAATGATGCATAGATAAGATAAGTTCTAGAAAAGACAACTCATCCTTCTAGAAGGAATATTATATTGTAAGAAAACTTAATCATGTGAATAAGTCCTCTAATTACCTAGTGGTCCAATAAATTACTAGGTACACGAATTTATTATTCACACTAACACCCCCCCTTAAGTGCAACTTAGGGAGAATATTATTATGCAAATGAATGCAAAGATGCAAATATGGGTCTCAGCTACAGGGCCATGTTAGGTACCCATCTACAAATGCAAATGAAATCTATCAAAATCAGAGAAAAGGAGAAAACCTAGTAGGAAAAAATTTCTCTCCAAAAGAGAGAAAAAAGAAAATCAAGTAAGGAAGGATGGAGGACTCCATGATACCCCCAAGTACACCATTCATCTCATATATACATTGCAATCAATAGCCCCTTGATAAGAGGGAAAGGGGTGGACTATATAGTCCCCCCACAATAGATAATCTCCTACAAAAAATAGTGAGTGCCTGAAGACAAAACGTGATCCAATGTCAAAAAACCACTTGCCTCCCTTTTGGAAGAAACAAAACCAAGTCAAATGCAGAGTACTTCCCATTATGGATAGGAATTGAAAGAAAGAAGCATGAATATGTATGATGAAGATGTCTCTAAAATTTTCTCATGTGTCTCCTTCCCAATATAGATGAAGATGCCACAATCAAATCAGGTACATGACCAATCAATGAAGAAGGTGACAAATCAGGACTATGCGGAAACTGATGGTGAACAATATCCAAATACCATTATGGTTTGATAATAGTTGTGCAATGGTTGTCATCAAATAAGAGAGATAACCCCTCAAATGTGTTCTCTGAAATGTGAGACTCCAAAAATAAGGATGCAATGTTTGATAGATAAGAATCCTAATCAAGAAGACAATTAGATACTTGTTGTAATGAATAATTGGATATGCTCAATGAGTCACCAACATTAGATAGATGGTCTTGCTGAATAGGAATGATGGAAGCCTTAATCAATGACTCTATACAATGAATCACTGAAAGTGAAGGTACATCAACTATCTCTAATGGAGAAGAAGGAGCATCTAAAGAACCCTTATCATCCTCTTCAAAAGCTTTAAAGTATTCCAAATATTCAAACTCTTGCATAATATCATGATCATAAGGTATCCTATCTAAAAAATGAAGGGGCACAAGACAATCTAAAATAGGATCATCTAGGAATGGATGAGTATTAGGATCTCCATGTATCTCCCAAATTTTCATCCAAAGAGTACGAGGACACTAAAAATGATCAATAACATTCAAAGTGGCAACATCAATATGCATTGCAATAACTCCTAATACATGATCCCTTTTGCAATTCCAAGCAAATTTTTTACTACTAGCAACAAGAGGGGGAACAAGATCATACAAATGTGGCGACAAATGAAGCCATCAAAGATTTTTTATGATGCCATCTCTCCATTTTTTATAGTTTCCCCTTTTCAACATAATCAGAGAAGGATGATATAAAAACCCCATAATGAAATATGATTGATCTCCAAGATTACAAAGGCATTGATCTTCAATATGAATTAGAAACTCCCAAATATGATATATACTACAAATGAAGTCTTCCCAAATTGATAGAACCTCTCCAAGAGTTAGGATGTCCAAGTAATTAATCAAAATGCCAAATGTGAAAAATATTGAATAAATAATACCTGGGGTTGAATATGGAAGAAGTGCATGTGCACAATGAAAGAGCTCTTTAATACCTTCCAAGCACAACTTGAATCACCAAATTCAAAGAAACTGGAAAAAACTTATGAGATTGGAGGTCCAAAGGGGAGATCTGACTTCAGTTTCCAATAATTTGTACCTAGAACAAAATTTAACAAAATGGCCAACACCACTATGAAGTATGCAAAACCAACTTTCCAACAATATCTTGATTGTAGAATTTTGATATCATGGTGAAAATTTATGGAAAAATGAAAAAAAATAGTTGTATTAGGGCCAAATTAGGTACAAGCAAGGCTAAATAGGCACAAAAATCCAAGGCTAATATAGTGCAAAAATCTAGCCCTTGGAGTATAAACTATGAACAAAGTCTTCAATGGTGGTGGGAAGAATATGTCAACAGGAGGGGAATATGTCAGTCAATGAAGGGACAAGGGAGGTCGACTAATTTGATGGCCTAGTACGATGGTACCAACAAAAAAGTCTACAAAAATTTTAAAAACCACCAAAAAAAATATTATGCCCGATTTTTTAATAGCCCAAAAATATTAGTAGAGCTCGATGAAAAAATATTTTGTTGCATAGAACATAATAAAATTATTATTTTTTAATCTACAAATATCGTACTCATACTTGGGTAGGTCGTATGGCCACCCAAGTAAAAAAAACTGTCTCACAAACAATCGACGCCAAATATAGGTGTGTTATATATGAATCTTCATCTCTCAGGCTCTCCAATGATGATGGCAAGGTCTGATCAGGCTCAAAGTGCACTAGAAGCTCGATCTACAACCTCTAGATCTTGCAAATCTTGCAATTTCTTCAAACCCTCATAACTTTGACAAAAAATATCGGATTTAGGAAAAACAAAAGTCAATATTGACTTTCTCAACTGCCCTGAACTCAAATCTAAGCTTAGATGTCCTCCAACATGAGCCAAAAGTGATTTTCCATGAAAAACCTCATATAGAGACTACCTCAAATCTAGTATTTTCTTCATTTTTTTTATTCCCAGGTTCACCATTAGTGTAAGGGAAGAACATAATCAACCTTACTAAAAATCACCAAGATATCTAAAAAGCAATAGCTCAACCCTCAAATCAAAGAAGGGTTTTTCAAGGATTAGCTCTAATACCATGTAAGAGTTGAAGATTAGCTCAATACCCAAGACCACCTACAAAAATAATGAAAACCTTCTAGAAGAGAGTATGGAAGAATAAGAGCTTGCTTGATATTAAGATCTATCAAAAATATGAGGTATGAAGTATGATACAAATGAGTACAATGACTAGGCTCCTTATATAGAAAAGGTGAGGAGTGAAATGTAATAGGATTGTGACATGTGTCTTAATCCTATGACATGAGACAACTAACTAACTACCTAGAAAATGATGCATAGATAAGATAAGTTCTAGAAAAGACAAATCATCCTTATAGAAGGAATTTTATATCCTAAGTAAAATTAATCATGTGAATAAGTCCTCTAATTACCTAGTGGAATAAATTACTAAGTACAAGACTTTATTATTCACACTAACAAGATTGATGGTAATCATTGTAAAAACTTGATAAAGACTATTATATGTTTGAAAATGTTTACCATTGATGAGCTTGATGCCAACACTTGAGAAGTAAGGAAGATTGTCCTAGTGATTGTTGCTTGGGTTGTCATTGTTGACAACATTTAGGTTGGATCAACATTGATGCATGTAGATGCTTGTTGAAGTTCATGATTGGATGCCATGCCTTGCTAAAGTTTATGGTTGGATGTCATTCCTTATCTAATGTTTGTTTAAGTTCATGATTGGATGTCATGCCTAGTCTAATAGTATTGAAAGAAGTATTGAGCTTAGTTTTTGTTAGTAGAGTTGGTTTCATAATGATATATTAAGATGGGGATTAGAAGCATTAGAAGTATTGTTGATAGTTGAGAGATGTTGTTGAAGGTCTAAATTATTTCTTATGGTCTCTCCTGATGTTCCTAATGAAGCATATGTTTCTAAAATAAATTTTTAGCCTTCACAAGTTTCTTAAGTGGTTTTATTCTTGGAAGTTGCATTGAAGTCTACTTGGGAGAATGCTTCACATTACTCCATTGTTGAAGATATGGTTTTGTAGTTTGGGATTCAAAGTTAGTGTTTTGTGGATTTTCATCCCTATCTTTTCAAGTCACCAATGTTGCCAAGGAGGTTTATATGAATTGCAAAGGTTGGCAATGTTGTTAGTTATCTAGACTTGTCTAGGAAATGCTCTAATTTTTTTAGCATTGAAGTCTCTGCTCCTACAACTTGGTGAATGTGTTCTCAACATTTTTGTAGTGTCTTAGTTCCAATTTCATGTGTTGAAGTGATCTGCAAGTTAATATATTAATGACATATCCTCTTGTTATCTATCTCGTGCTTCCTAATTAAAGTATTCTATTCTTGTTTGGTTTGTGGTGGCTGTTGATGGCATGAAAATATGAAATTAGTTTTTGGAAATGTTGTTGGATGTTCATTGAACATCCCCATGTGATTTTCATATTGTTGATTGGCCTCTTTGGTGTTGCATTGTGTATTGAGTTGGTTGTTTGGGTTATTTGTGGATATCTGGCTGATGAGGCTTGTTATTTTTCATGCACCATTTTCTTAGGGGCATGTGCCAACAATTGAAGATGTGTTATGTTAGATTTGAGTCCTAACCTATCTTGGTTAGAACCACCTTAACTAAATTCAATTGGAAGAATGTCTTTGATCTGACTTGTTATGTGCTTCATGTTTTGTCTACAGGTTTCCTTGATGTTGACTTAGAATGATGTGTGCAAGTGTGTCAATTGATTTGGATCATATTGGAAGATATAATAAGTTTTTTTTTGGTCCTCTCTATCCTCAGGATACAACCACATTATGCATTGGTGACCGACTTGTAGAATTCACTATGTATCTTAGTCATGGATGACCTAATTAAGGTTTTGAATTGTTGTGGTGGATATAAATGCAAGATCTTTTCAGATGTAATAATGTGGAAAAGTATAAAAGTGCGTGAACAATAAATTTTGGATTGTCTTTGAAGATCTAGCAAAGAAGTGTGAAAGATAGAATCAGATGTGTTATAATTCCTTAGTTAGTAGAGTGCTATGTTGACAAACATTGTAATATTTCTATAAATCTTTGTCTCCTACTATGAGATAGTGAATCTCATCAAGTCCTTGTATCTTGCTCCTAGAGTTGTGTTTGGTTTAGTTCAGCAAGTCCTTTGTACCTTGTGTTAAGGTTGTGTGCCTTAGTCTGTAAGTCCTTTTTGGTAGTGAGCCTTTATATTGTGAATTAACTCTCACCATGGTTTTTCCCTTATTAGGTTTTCCACGTAAATTCGGTGCTCTCCTATGCATGTTTGTTCTTTCTTCATCTTTCTTTGTTGTTGATTTGGTTAGAATTAGAATCGTTGTGTTCTTCATTGCTAAGGATTGTTAAAGTTGTTGAAGATTCAAACTGTTATATCCTTCACTATTATTTTTTTGTTTAAAGATTTTAATCTAATAAAGAAAGTTGGATTGTGCTAAAAATAATAATTTTTGGAAGGACTTAAGTTTTTGAGTAGACTAATTCGCCCCCCTCTCATTCCTCAGGTGTGTTCAACTAGTGTTGCATGTAGAGATTGAGAAGGAAAAATATGAAAGAATTACCTCCCTAGAGAATAAAATAAAAATAATAAATGGTAATTTAGAGAAAATTATATAGGTGAGTCAATATACCATAAGGAATAGCACTATGGGGATCAAAAATTTAATAGAGAGGCTAAAAGAGCTTCAGGAGGGGAAAATCAAGCAAGATGTGAATGTTGATGATGGAGCTAGCATGAGGACAAGGGTGACCAAGAAAAAGTCATTTGAATTTGAAAAAATGATCTCATCAAGTTCATTAAGCTTGAGTAATAATTTTATGTGTAAGATCTTGAAGCACCTTTAAGTGTTTTCCTTTGTATCAATTCTTTTTTAGGTGTTGTCTTGTCTTTGCTAGGGGTTTGCTTTGCAAAAAAATTCTTTAGATGAGCTTTTATATTGTATGTTTTATTGTACTAGGATTTTAGGGGCCTTTCAAAACCTATTTTCCCTTGATAAAAATTTATCATTTCATCAATGATCAAGTAGTATAGTGTGTATAATTCTTGTTTCACCATTTCTACAATTTGTATAATTGAGAGATTACTTATTAAATTTAGCATCAAAGTAAATTGAAATCCCATGGGATTTTTGGAGCTACACAAAGGAAAATATTAGAATTTTAAGAAGGAAATAAGGTGAGGCTTCTATCACTTGTATGGGAATTTGATTGGTACTCCAATATATTTTGTAAATATAACAATGTTCATGAGGGTTGAATATACCTCAAGAAAGCATATGTAGATATTTTATTTCTTGTTGTGTATAGAAATTAGGAATAAATTTTATTTCTTTAATATACATCGAATGTAGAAGCGCTAGAACAACAACGTTCAATTTTCAGGAAACTACAACAGTCAACTTTCAAGAGAAAATCATGGAGGGAATGGGTTTTAGCATTGGAAAAGTGATTCAATTTTTAGGAGGGAACGAATCTCAACATCAAAAAAGTGACAGTCAATTTTCAAGAGGGAATGGGTTCCAACATTGGAAAAGCAACGGTAACTATGCAAAAAATGCCAAAACTTCATCCTCTTGAGGGCCTCAAAGATTTCAAGGATATGCTGGACAGATTGTGAAACATGGACCCATAGAGAATGATACTTGGCAACAGGTAAGATACAAATCTACTAGAGTTAAGCATAGATTTGCACAAACTAATTGGGTTTTTTTTCAACCTAGTTGACATCTAGATCATAGTAAGCAGTTGGTTTTTGATATTTGTGAAGAAGATAGGGCATCAGGGGACTACACATAGAATCTTAAAGCTAAAAAATAGTATGAAAAGGATCCAAAGTTTTTGAATAAGCTATATGAAGATAGCGAGTTTGATCTCAGAGCTCTTAGGGCTTCAAAATTGCAAGGGAGAGGTGAATCTCAAGATCTGATTCAAAGAGGGTTCCATTTGAATCACAGAAGAAGTCGAGCGGTGCAAGATTGTCAAGCGTCATCCAAAATTTTTGAACAACCACTACTCATGAAATAGGGGTCAATGAGTTTGACTCCAAACTACACGATTGAATCACAATAGAAATATCACAACCCCAAGATTC